>CM045730.1:69950346-70015346 GCA_024760905.1 Plotosus lineatus
CACGAAACATGGCCCATTCGGATTCCATGTCACCCGCCTCCTCTGGTACGTGGTTGTAGCTCTGCCGGAGGTGGGAGTTAAAGGCTTCTCAGACAGGAGACTCCGTGAAAAATTCCCAGGAGACCCTAACTACATGCTTGAGCCTGCCAAGTCTGGAGGGCGGCCTTCCTTGCCATCAAAGCCAGCTCACCACCAGGTGGTGATCGGTTGACAGCTCAGCTCACCTCTTCATTCGAGTTTCCAGAACATGTGGCTGCAAGTCCGGTGACATGACTACAAAGTTGATCATCGAACTGTGACCTAGGGTATCCTGGTGCCAAGTCCACTTATGGACACCCTTATGTTCGAAAATGGTGTTTGTGATGGAAAAACTGAGATGAGCACAGAATTCCAACAACAAAACACCATTTGGGTTCGAAGTCAGAGAGAAGCTACCCTTTCATTGATCAGAGAGGACCCCAACGTGTGGGCATCGAGACTGGGGCAATAAGGATGCCCACACCGGCTCGCCGCCTCTCCCCATGAGCAACTCCAGAATCGAATAAGGTCTAGCCTTTCTCAAAATGGGTGGTTCCAGAGCCCAAGCTATACGTTGAGGTGAGCCCGACTATATCTAGTTGGTATCTCTCCACCTCATGCACCAGCTCAGGCTCCTTCCCTACAAGAGAGTGACATTCCCTATCCCAAGAGTCAGAGCCACCAAGTGCTCGCTTTCGAGCCCCTCCCCCAGGCCTGGTTTCATGGGGGGGAGGGGGGGGGGGCAGTGACCCATGTCCGAGCAAGAGAAACTGTGTCCTTGTTTTCCTTATATTTGTCATAGAGGTCTTCTGAACCGCACTTTGTCTAGACCTTTACCTAGGACCTGTTTGCCTTGGGTGACCCTTCCAGGGGCAGAATGCTGTGGACAACATAGCTCCTAAAATCATTAAGACATGCAAGCCCCTCCACCATGATAAAGTGGTGATTCAATGAGTGGTATACTCAGTGAATTAATACCACTTCAGTTTTTAAGATAATAGTGGTGCTAAAAAGCTGTGGGGCAGTGGTGGACTAATGGTATAGGGCGCTGGATTGCTGATCCTAGGGTTGGAGGTTCGAGTCTCACTCTCCACAGGGTTGTCACTATCCGCCCCCAGTGCAGCTAAGTGGGTTATCAAAGGCCGGCCATGTCTCTCACTGTCTATGGTGTGAGGTTCATGTAAAAGAACCATTGCTGACTCTTTCACAAAGAGTAGCTGCAAAGCCGTCAGTGTGTTTCTGTTCCTTGCAGAAGGGTTGTGTCAGGAAGGGCATCCGACGTAAAAACCTATGCCAAATCAAATGTGTGCATCAGATGATTCTCTGTGGCGACCCCTGAAAAAGGGGAAAAGCCGAAAGGTAAAGAAGAAGGAGAAGAGGTGCCAAAAAGCTGTTAATTACACTAAGCTACTTTTACTGTAGGTCTCTATAGTTGTAGAATCACATGTTTGGTAAGGTAAGGTAAGGTAGGTAAAGTCCGTGGGCTTTTTACACCCAAGTCAAAGTGGCTCACCAGGCCGGTGCTTATCCCCGGTTTCTGTAGCGTGAAGCAACTAGGAGTTCAACTCCTCCTGGATGGGACGCTAGTCCATCGCAGGTTACCTTCCCAGTATATATATATATATATATATATATATATATATATATATATATATATATATAGAGGTTCTTCTATAATCACCTGAAGAGAGAGGATGGTTTCACCACCCCTCGAAACAGATCTGTAGTGATAAATGGAGTTTCAATAGAAAGTCTTTGTCATGTCCTTTTATTTTTCTTTATATATATATATATATATATATATATATATATATATATATATATATATATATATATATATATATATTTATTTATTTTTATCGGTACTCATTTATACTGCTGGGTGAACAGAGGCACACTTGTTCTTAAGACCTTGCCCAAAGTGGGAGACCTTGCACAGTGAGGGTCTCAGTGGGATTTCAACTCACGACCTCCCGATCATGAGCGCAGCACCTAAACCACTACACCACCAGCCCCACAGAATCGCATGTTTAGCAGTTGCTTAATCATGTGCTGTAGTAAATAACTGTTTCCCAAGGTACAAACTATTATTGAGTGACCATGAAAGAACGAGCACTTTAAAGAATAAGAAAAGTCTGAAACGGGATGTTGAGTGTAATCCTGACAGTGTATGTGACAAAAGTGGGCAGGAAACCACTAGAACACACCGAGGTAGCTGATGAATGCGGAAAATGAGAGTGAAAAAAAGAGTAGAAGAGGTGACTGGTGAGAACCAGGAAGTAGCAAAGATTAGAAAGGGAGAAGTGAGGAGGGCATTGAAGAGGATGAAGAGTGGAAAGGCAGTTGGTCCTGATGACATACCGGTGGAGGTATGGAAGTGTCTAGAAGAGGTAACAGTAGATTTTCTGACAAGAACATTCAACAAGGTCTTAGAGAGTGAGAGGATGCCGAAGGAATGGAGGAGAAGTGTGCTTGTGCCCATTTTTAAGAACAAGGGAGACGTGCAGAGTTGTGCAAATACAGTGGGATAAAATTGATGAGCCAAACGATGAAGTCATGGGAAAGAATAGTGGAAGCTAGACTAAAGGCAGAGGTCAGCATTTGTGAACAACAGTTTGGTTTCATGCCAAGAAAGAGCACCACTGATGCAGTGTTTGCTTTGAGGATGTTAATAGAGAAGTACAGAGAAGGTCAGAGGGAGCTGCATTGTGCCTTTGTGGATCTGGAGAAAGCATATGACAGGGTGCCGAGAGAAGAACTGTGGTATTGCATGAGGAAGTCTGGAGTGGCAGAGAAGTATGTTCGAGTGGTGCAGGACATGTATGAGAGATGTAAAACAGTGGTGAGGTGTGATGTCGGTGTGACAGAAGAGTTCAAGGTAGAGGTGGGACTGCATCAAGGATCAGCTCTGAGCCCCTTCTTGTTTGTTATGGTGATGGACAGGCTGACAGACGAGGTGAGACAAGAATCTCCATGGACTATGATGTTTGCAGATGACGTCATGATCTGTAGTGAGAGCAGAGAATAAGTGGAGGAAAATCTAGAGAGGTGGAGGTATGCCCTGGAAAGGAGGGGAATGAAGGTTCGTCTCAGTAAGACAGAATACATGTGTATGAACGACAAGGACCCAAGAGGAACGGTGAGGTTACAGGGAGCAGAGGTAAAGAAGGTGGAGGATTTTAAGTACTTAGGCTCAACAATCCAGAGCAATGGAGAGTGTGGAACAGAGGTGAAGAAGCACGTGCAGGCAGGTTGGAATGGATGGAGAAAAGTGTCCGGTGTGATGTGTGATAGGAGAGTATCGGCAAGAATGAAGGGAAAAGTGTACAAGACGGTGATGAGGCCAGCGATGCTGTATGGTTTAGAGACAGTAGACAGTATCCCTGGGTAAAAGACAGGAGGCAGAGCTGGAGGTAGCAGAGATGAAAATGTTGAGGTTCTCTTTGGGAGTAACGAGGATGGATAGGATCAGGAATGAGCACATCAGAGGGACAGCACATGTTAGATGTTTTGGAGACAAAGTCAGAGAGGCTAGATTGAGATGGTTTGGACATGTACAGAGAAGGGATAGTGAGTATATTGGTAGTAGGATGCTGAGGTTGGAACTACCAGGCAGAAGGCCCAGAGGAAGACCAAAGAGAAGATTTATGGGTGTGGTGAAGGAGGACATGAAGGTAGTTGGTGTAAGAGAAGAAGATGCAGAGGACAGGGTGAGATGGAGGCAGATCATTTGCTGTGGCGACCCCTGAAGGGAACAGCCGAAAGGAAAAGAAGACATATATATATATATATATATATATATATATATATATATATATATATATATATATATATATATATATATAGAGAGAGAGAGAGAGAGAGGATTTTCTGAGTAGATCCTTCCGTAGGAGAGTGCTCAATACTTTTTGGTAGAGCAAATAACAAAAAAATAAATAAATTAATTAAAAAATACAAATTATTTTTGTGTGTATATATAGTGTGGAGGCTCCACCTCCAGTCTTTTTCTTTTTTCAGTGTTACTGTCTCCAAACCATACAGTGTAGCTAGCCTCACTTCTGATTCCACCATGCCTGCACTCATCTCCTTCATTTCTCTACCATGCTCTCCATTACCAAGGACCTCATGTATTTAAATTAATTTCACTTCATCACCTTCACTCCTCCATCTCCCTCTATCTCATTCACACACATGCACTCTGTATCACTCCTGCTGACCATTATTCCTCTATTCTCCAGACTCATCTCTGCCTTTTTCCTGCTCGCATTGCAGATCACAAATATTGTAATCCATAGAGACTCTTGTCTGCCCTTGTCGGTCATTCTGTCCCTCACCACTGCAAACAAGAAATGGCTCAGACCCGATCCTTGATAGAATCCCATGTCCACCTTGACCTAGTCTTCTTCTTCTTCTTCTTCTTCTCCTTTCGGCTGTTCCCTTCAGGGGTCGCCACAGCAAATGATCTGCCTCCATCTCTCTCTATCCTCTGCATCTTCTACTCTTACTCCAACGACCTTCATGTCCGCCTTCACCGCTGTCATTCCTATAACACATCTCACTGCTGTTACACTCTGCTCATACATATCCTATACCTACTGCCTTTTCTACAGACTCACCAACAGTCTCTACTACAGCCTGGACAACAGTATCTATCAGAGCCTCTACTATGGCCTCAACTACAGTCTCTACTACAGATTCAACTACAGTTGCTACTACAGTCTTTACTACAGCCTTGACAACAGCCTGAGCTTGTCACCACTACAGTCTCTACTATAGCCTCAAACTACTGTATAGTCTATACCAGGGGTCCCCAACCCCCAGTCCACGGACCGATACCAGTCTGTGGATCATTAAAATGCTCTCACATCCATATCATTTCAGTCCAGTTTCAAATCACCTCACTGCTGTTCCAAAATTCTGAATATTACAGGAGCAAGTAATACCATCCTTATAAATACACTGACACTCAGAGAGAGAGAGAGAGAGAGAGAGAGAGAGAGAGAGAGAGAGAGAGAGAAAGAGAGACAGAGAGAGTGCTGATGAGACTATTCTGTCTATCTTTATTCTATAATTCTGATGATAAACTGGGACAGTGTGAGGATAAAGAGGGGAAATAAAGACATAAAAAAAGATAATAAGAGACAGGGTTACAGATTCAAAAAAGAAAAATAAACAAGAGAGAGCCGCTGCTGGCATTTAAAACAGCTCACGGTGGTACCGCACTCACATTAAAGCTCCATCCTGAAGGTGATTTACTGAAGAACTCATATTATTAATCCTCAATTATACACTTCTCAACTCTCCTGTGAGAGATACAGACTCACGTATAAACAGAGAGCGAGAGAGAGAGAAATAAAAAGAAAGAGAGAGTGAGAGAGATGGGAGAGAGGAAGAGAGAAAGAAAAAGAGAGGGGAAGAAGAGATGGAAAATATTATTCTGATCTATAACAGCAGTATCCATGTGATTTTACTAACATCTCTCTCTCTCTCTCTCTCACACACACACACACACACACACACACACACACACACACACACACACACACACACACACACACACACACACACACACGAAAAATGTTTAATGATTGGTCTTCCAACAGCTGCTTAAACACATCTAAAGCACTCAGTGTGTGAGGAGAACTTTATTCTAAAGCTCAGTTGCTGCTTATAAACACAGGTGTATTTATATTGAGATCACATGACACTTTAATTACACCTACGCTGATTAAACACTCCATTCAACTAATTATGTGAGTAATATAGGGCTCTGTGAAGGTCCAGTTACATAAAATTCCTTACGTACAGAGATCTGGATAAGCGAGTGACCTTCAGTAAATGGCAACAATGGTTCTATTTCACTTCCAAATAATTTCATAATTCACATCAATATCTGATGATATCACAGCATCATTTCAAACATCTCAAAACCATCTCAAACATCTCAAGCTTCCCAAAATCATTTAAAAAACACCTCAATCGCAGAACCTTTAAAGATCTCAGCACCATCTCAAACACAACTCAATCATCTCAAACATCCCCAAACCATCTCAAACGTCTTAAACTTCTCAGAACCATCTCAAAACACCAAAAACATTTTTAAAAAGACCTCAAAAGTCTCAAACACCCAAAATGTCCTAAACTTCCCAAAACTATCCCAAAATCATAAACATCTCCAAACCATCTGAAACATATCAAGCTTCCCAAAACCATCTAAATAAAACCTCAAACATCTCAAATTCCTCAAACATTTTAAAAACATCTCCAAATCTCAAAAACAACTCAAACATCTCAAGCTTCCCAAAACCATCACAAAAACACTTCAACATCTCAAACACACAAGTCAACAAACACAGCAAACTTCTCAAAACAATCTCAAACATCTCAAGCTTCCCAAAACCCCCTCAGACATCTCAACACCATCCTAAAACATTTTCAAAAATTCCTCAAACATCCTTCAAACACCTCAAGCCTCTGACGCATCTCGTAAACACCTCAACCATCTCAAACTTCCCAATCTTAAAAACACATCAAACATCCCAAAATCACCATAAAGTTTTCAAAAACAACTGAAAGTGACGCAATGACTTTAAAATCCTTTTCTGACAATTACACCATGATCACCACAAAAAGCTCAAAAACACCTCAAACCTCTGAAAATTACACTAAAATCAATAAAAAAATTCTCAAAATAAAGACAATATCAACTCGAATATCTCAAAATTACACCAATATTACACCAAATATCGTTAAAAGTAGTTGACTCGTACCTCATACATCTAAAACCTACCAAAATTGCCGAAAGCTTTATCACCTTTTATAATCTTTAATCTAATCAGCCTCAAAGTCAGTTAAATATCGTCTCAAAAAATTGACATTAAAAATAATTTGACATTTTGTGTTGCTATGAATCACCTCAAAACCTGATTTCAGTGTCCTGGACTATTTTACACTGATGACGTAGCATGTTATTTCACTCTCAGGTTGTAACAATATAAAATATGTGACCGTTGGAGGGAGGGAGTGAAGCTGCAGTGCTCAGATTGACCAGTAGAGGAGGTTAAAACTCACGAGACCATTCACAGGTAAAACTCAGAGACCGGCAGATTCACTCATCAATCCTTTTCACTCATTTCTCAACCTCACAAGCTGCAGATTAAAATCACAATCATTTCTACAGTGTACGCTACAACAATCCTGCTCTCAGATATCCACAGATGCAAAGCAATTTCCCGTTCTTGCTTCATGAACAGTGATGGCTGCGTAACTAGTTGCGTCTTCGTTGCAATGAGATACCCGCTAATTAAACTTCGTTTCTTGAGCAAACACACCGACTGCACCGAGCTGTCAGTTTGAGTGGGTCACCAATAAAACCCGCTAATCACCCTGGCAGAAATCAGGCATTCGTTTTCATCACACACCAGCATTTAGGCCGTAGATGATTAGCGGCTTTGGAGGCGATTAACGCAAACCGTGGGGGGAAGTTCTGGCAGCGGTATGAGAAAGTGCGAAAAACATTTTTGTACGAGACGCTGTTTGGTTGCCATCTAATCTCTGATCCGAGCTAATGAGGCAGCTGAGCTGGAACTAACAAAACAAGCAGACTGTGGTTTCCTCCGCTGTATGTATACACGTGTGGTTACGGAGCTGCGCGTGAACGTGTGCGTGTGTGTTTATCTTTAAAACTTTGCTCTCTAAGCCACTAGTACAACAAACGCATGTTGTGTAATGTGTCGTTTCTAAATTTGTGGCGAATATGTTTCTGGGAAAATATCGTCATGAACGGATGCAGTCAGCGAAATAAACGAGCTTCTCTACGCGTGAACGAGCGCTGCTACTAAATACTAGCACACAGGTCAGATGATTGATGTAACACTTCATGAAGCGTGTAATCTCCTTAAAAAGGAGAGAGGGAACAAAAATTTGAGAGAGAGAGAGAGAGAGAGAGAGAGAGAGAGCAATGTTTAATTTGGCGAAGTTGTGTTTCAGCTTCTGATGGCAAGGACGTTATAATTGTGCTACTGGATAAACGTCATAAATAAAAGAACTCTCGGGTTTCCAGGCAGATAGGCCGCTTTATAAACACGCCAGTATAACCAGCGCATCATTTAAACGGATCAGACTTCACATTTTTCCCTAAATAAGCCTTTGCATATGCTTATCTGAGACTAACCACAGCGCTCATTAAACCCACATGATAAATGGCTCATTTTGGGTAATTTACATTCATTACGCCGAGGCTCTGCGCAGCTAAAAATATCCACCACTAAACTCTGCCTGGCTGTTTTCTTTTCTTTCCGATGATTCAATGCTCGTCGTTCTGGAGACGGTCCTGTTCGACATCGACTTCAAATACACACAATGGATGTGCTTACGGCGCTTAAAACAGCAACGGTGCTTTGCTTTATCTACACCAGGGCTTTACCTGCCCATTTTAGGAGGCTCGGAAATAATTTGGAGATTATACGCTCATGAATCCCCCCATCCCTGGCTGACATCCGTCCATTTACATTTGGCACAAACTCCTCTACAAACAACCTTCCTTTAATTTGATGAGGTCTGATATGTAGAAAAGCCTGGCATGACATCATGTGTTGGGAGGAACAGCACTGGGCTGTGCTTGCATCTCCAAAAAAAATGCTTATTTTCTTTTGTCAACAAACAACATTTTATCGTGTAAAAATTTACATTCAATATTAGAGCAAGAGCCAGAGAAAACATGTTGTCATGTTTCAGCAGCGACACACACTCCAGCATAAGCAACTCTGGTGATGATGGACACAGCTAATTAATGAAAGAGTAAGAAGAGTTCTGCGTGTGTATGAGTATACCAGCACAGAGGACACATGTGTCTGAGGATAACAGTGCAGAGGACGTATGCATGAGGACGGTGGTGCGGAAGACGTGTGTGTATGAGGACAGTGGTGCAGAGGACATGTTTATATGACGACAGAAGTGTGTGTGTGTGTGTGTGTGTGTGTGTGTGTGTGTGTGAATACATTGGTGCAGTGGACATGTGTGTAGAACGGTTGTGTGGAAGATGTGTGTTTACGAGGATGGCAGTGCAAAGTATGTGTGTATGAGGACAGTAGTGCAGAGGACATGCATGTATGAAGACAGCACTGTGGAAGACATGTGTGTATGAGGAGGGTTGTGCAGAAAATGTGTATGTGTGTATGAGGACGGCGGGGCGGAGAACATGCGTGTGTGAGGACAGTGGTATGGAGGACATGTGTATATGTGTGTGGACAGCATTGTGGAGGATGTATGTGTATAAGAACAACAGTGCGGAGGACATGTGTATGAGGATGGTGGTCTGGAGGACACTTGTGTGTGACGACAGTGGTGCGGAGAATGTGTGTGTATGAGGATGATGGTGCGGAGGACATGTGTGTCTGATTTCACTGGTCTGGAGGACATGTGTGCATGAGGACAATTTTGTGGAGGACATGTGTGTATGAAGACAACAGGACAGAGGAGATGTGTGTGAAGCCCGTGGTGCAGAGGGTGTGTGTGTGTGTGTGTGTGTGTGTGTGTGTGTGTGTGTGTGTGTGTGTGTGTGTGTGGAGGACGTGTGAGTGTATGTGTGTGTATGTGGAGGACGTGTGTGTGGAGGGTGTGTGTGTGTGTGTGTGTGTGTGTGTGTGGAGGACGTGTGAGTGTGTGTGTGTGTGTGTGTGGAGGACGTGTGTATGGAGGATGTGTGTGTGTGTGTGTCGTGGAGGATGTGTGTGTGTGTGTGTGTGTGTGTGTGGAGGATGTGTGTGTGTGTGTGTATGTGTGTGTGTGTGTGTGTGGAGGACGTGTGAGTGTGTGTGTGTGTGGAGGACGTGTGAGTGTATGTGTGTGGAGGACGTGTGTATGGAGGATGTGTGTGTGTGTGTGTGTGCGTGGAGGATGTGTGTGTGTGTGTGTGTGTGTGTGTGTGTGGAGGACGTGTGAGTGTATGTGTGTGTGTGTGTGTGTGTGTGTGTGTGTGTATGTGTGTGGAGGACGTGTGTGTGGAGGATGTGTGTGTGTGTGTGGAGCACGTGTGTGTATGAGAACAGTGTGATGCTCCTCGGCTGGTCGAGTCCTGTTGAACTCTCAGTAACTCTCTGTGCCTGTGTCTTGTTAGATTCTTGTTTGTAATTAGGCTGGGCGTGTATCTATAGTTGCCGTGGGCGTCTCCCGTTTCTCTGGGAGGTCTTGTTGGTGATAGTATGGTGCCCTTTGCCTGCATGCCACTCTAAGCCCTCCGCCTTTATTCTCCGGGTTTGTGTTATGTGTGTGTGTGTGTGTGGGGGGGGGGGGGGGGTGTTAGCGGATCTTCTCATGGGGTTCTTTCTTCACTTAATTAGGGTTGAGTTCCGAACACTTTTATCAGAATTATCAGTTTAGCACAGAATCCAGTGGGTTCTTTAACTGTGCTGTGTTCACATCAACAACAGAAAGCAGTCCGTGATTCAGGAAGTAGCTGCACTGGAATTTTTTCAATGACGTGCTAAAGCAGAGGTGTCAAATTAATTTTCACTGCGGATTACATCATTACATTTAAAGTTGATTGGGGGTCAGACATTTACTGAACACATACAGTGCTGTGCAAAAGTTTTTGCCCCCGACCAATTTCTGACATTTTTTTGCATGTTTGTCACGGTCATCCATTTCAGATCAAGCAAACCTAAATATTATACATCGATAAAACACAAGGAAACAAAAAAAAAATGCAGTTTTCAATGTCACTTGTATTTATTAAGGGGGAAAAACATCTGAACCTACAAGCGCCTGTGTGAATAAGTAATTGCACCCTAAACCCAATAGCTGGTTGAACCACCTTTTGCAGCAATAACTGCAGTCACGAGTTTGCGATAAGAGGCGCTGAGTCTGTCACATTGCTGTAATGGGATTCTGGCCCACTCTTCTTTGTTTATGATCAACCAGATTGGGTGGTTTTCGGGCATGAATAGCCTTTTTAAGGTCATGCCACAGTATTATGTTCAAGAGGGTTCAGGCCGGGACTTTGACTAGGCCACTGCGCTTTAGCTTGAGGTCTCGAACTGATGGATAAACATTCTTCTCCAGGACTTCTCGGTAGCGAGCAGAATTCATGGTTCCATCAATCGTGACAAGTCACCCAGGTCCTGAAGCAGCAAAGCAGGCCCAGATCATCACACTTCCACCACCATGTTTCACTGTTGGCACAATGTTCATTTTATCAGATGCAGTGTTACTTTGGTGCCAGATGTAACAGGATGCATTTCTCCCAAAAAGTTCAACTTTAGTTTCATCAGTCCAGAGAACATTTTCCCAAAAGATTTTGAGGAAGATCAAGATGATTCTGGGCAAAATTGAGGCTTGTAGTTGTTTAGAAGTGGTTTTTGGATCCTTTGTGACTTCACCAGTTAGTCTGCGCCGTGCTCTTGGAGTAATTTTGGTAAGTCGGCCACTCCTGGGAAGGGTCACCACTGTGCCACGCCTTCTCCATTTATGGATAATGGTTCTGATAGTGGTCCACTGGAGTCCCAAAGATTCACCAATAGCTTTGTATCCGTTCCCAGACTGCTACATCTCTATAATCTTCTTTCTTGTTTGCTCTTGAAGATCACTGGCTCGCTGTTTGATGATGGTGTTCAGTATGGCCTACCTCACCCTGACAGACAGGTTTTATGTCAGGGATCTCCTGATTGGCAATGTCTGTCAGTAATCCGGCCTGGTCATGGCCAGTTACTTTTTCACAGAGGTTCATGTAGGTTTGGAAAAGATTTCTCTCTTAACAAATAAAATCACAACAGGAAAACTGCATGTTTTGAACACTTGAGTTATCTTTTGTGTAACGTTTAAATTTGTGTGATGATCTGAAAAAGTTAATTGTGACAAAGGTGCAAAAAAGTAAAAGAAAATCAGTAAACAGCAAAAACTTTTGCACAGCACTGTAATCTAAAAGGGAAGACAAAATGACTTGTTGAGGTATTCGTCCTCTTTCCTTTTATCCGTTTGCATTTTCTGAAAACACTAACAGCTATAAGCTAGCATGAAATCTTCCTTGAGTCAGGAATGCCTCGCTGCTTACTTTAAATAGGCTGCTGCCACCTACTGGAAGGATGATACGATAATCATATTCCTTAATAGCTCTTGCGGGCCACATGAAATGAGTTGACACCGGTGTGCTAAAGTGACTGATCCAAATAGCACTCAGTTCCTGTTTACAGAGGAACATCATCAGTGCAATCATATCACGAAAACTTTTGCATGGACTTATTTATATTCAGTTTTTATACTGGGTTAGAGAAGGTCTCTCTCTCTCTCTCTCTCTCTCTCTCTCTCTCTCTCTCGCTCTCTCTGTGTGTACCTTGAGGTTCTTGACTAGTTTGTGAATGTGCCAGTACTCAGACGGAACATCGGTGTGACCTCGTCTCTCAGTCTGCTCATCATCATCTTCACTCTCACTGGAGCTCTCTGTAAAATATTCAGCTCCTGTTCCACCACCTGGACTCCTGTAACACACACACACACACACACACACACACACACACACACACACAGAGAGAGAGAGAGGTCCACAGGGACCTCTCAGGTTCTGTTCTGTACATCCCACTCATGTTTGATCACTGTACATGATAATTACTGTGTGTGTGTGTGTGTGTGTGTACGAACAGAGTCTGCTATGTAAGTCAATAGATGAATAGACAGAAATAGAAATGTGGATGGCTGGATGTAGAGATTTGTCGAGACGGGCGCTAAGCTGCACTCCGTTTGATTTTTTGTTGGATGAACACAGAATTAAAACCATGTGACAGAGCAACAGCTGTGACAGGGTCAGCGACAGAGTCAGAGGTGGAAGCCCTCCGTGCTCTAACCCCAGTCCGCGTGGGAACAGTAGTTCCGCTTCATCACAGCAACACTGTAACCGTACGGTGAGGCGTTCACTCGTTCTTCAGATAACATCAAGCGTTCACACGGGAAGAAGGATTATGGATCGCTTGGAGGTATTTTGAAGGTATTTGTTTAAAATTGATGTATACATAAACACACATACATAGATTTATTCTCTGAAGAAAAGTGGTGATGAGAGATGATGGAGAAGGCAGCTGGAAGTGCTGATGTCTGTGTTGGATCTATCTGTGAGTGGAGGAACATGTGTGATGGATGAGGAGCAGCTTTATCAGCCGAGTGCCCCGGCGTTCAGAAAACATGAGCTTTCACCAACAAACGCGGTGATTTATACCACCCTTATCCATCTGTGTGTGTGTGTGTGTGTGTGTGTGTGTGTGTGTGTCTGTAAAGCATGCTTATCTGCTTCAGTGGGTTCCTCACACACACACACACACACACACACACACACACACGTCAGCCTTCACCACCTGGCTGTTCCTGACACTTCAGAACAAGTTTGGATTCGTCACTCACTTCTGAGGGGACGTCACGCCGAGGTTCTTGTTCGGTGTGAGCCGGTCTCTCGGCTTCCCGTGCCCAGTCTCTTCCCGACGCTTGTTAGATCTCGGGGTTTGGCCCGCGGCCTCCTGATCAACAGCTTCCATATGCGTTCTGAGGTTCCTCTTGAAAGACCTGTGGAGGTTTAAGACATGCGAGCATGAAGAAAGCAGATAGAAAAGAAACCTGTCTTAATTTACACTAAAACACAAGCCTATAAAATGTACAATAAACTGGGCTTGTAAAATTATACAAAGTGGGGTCGTTAAAAAAGCTCTTCCGGGGGGGTTTGGGGTTTGGAGGGGCAGTGTGAGTGTGATAATGCTCAGAATATTTTCCAGCCTAAGCATCTATAGCACACTGACATCATTATTTAATGTATTGTACAGGAAGCCGGTGGCGTCTGAGCAACTGAACTTTGAACTTTCACCTGTGAATATCCAACATGTCTTCTCTTCCCTTTTCAGTTCACATTGGGTTGAAAGGTTTCCTGGTCAAACCGCCAAAGCTTACCAGCTTTGTATCACGTATTCACCTGTTCAGCTGTTCACCTGTGATCGGAGAACCCCCAGTGCAGGCCGGCCGTGTCTCTCGCTGTCTATGGCGAGAGGTTCATGTAAAAGAATCATTGGTGACTTTCGACAAGACGAGCTGCATAACCGTCGGTGTGTTTCTGGCCTCGCGAGCTGTATGTATGTATGTATGTATGTATGTATGTAACCATCTTCCAATGCCCACTAGTGGTCGAAAAGCAAAATTACAGAAACACTGGATACTGAGAGTAACCGGGACAAGTTCGGGGTAATACATCAGATAAACAGCGTTAAATTACAGTAAGCACCTTGAAATTTTCATTTCATCCAATACAGCATGATTTATCCATTACAATCATCACGCAGTATTGTGTACTCTGCCCTCGCCCGGAGTTGGCAGAGATGGGTGAGAGCCTCCCCATGACCCTAATTAGGATTAAGCAGTTCAGAAAATGAATGAATTAATGAATCTGTAGTGAAACTGTATCATGAAAAATCATCACAAAGGGGTTTACAACTACAGGAGGAACCAAGCGGATTCCGAAAGCTCCCACAAACGATTCCTTTTCGATTCTGAAAGTATTTCATCGGAATTTAATCCAACCTGGAACTGAATGGGAAACATTAAATATTCATGAAACTTCTGTATTTCTGAACCTTTTTTTCATTGCATTGAGTAACAATACACTTTTTATTTCAGTTACAGAGGAAACGCAAGATAAACCGACGCCTCAAGCGTTCAAGGCTGGCGCTTTATTTTCGGTTGCTTTAAATTGGCTGAACAATATGAAACATTTATTGTTTCTGTACATTCCTTACTGCAGCCTGGCACTCTGGCACGTGTTGAGTAAAGTCTTTGTTGCAATGCCACTCCGTCACTCGCTCACTGATGCTAGTTCTCTCTTTCTCTCTCTCTCTCTCTCTCTCTCTCTCTCTTTTACTACTTCTTGCCTGATGCCAACAGGGTGCAGATGAATTGTTTGCAGCAGGGGTGTTTTTAATCACAGGCGTTTTGCTATGCAGAAAGCAGCCACAATTCTTCCAGCTTTTTATGCTTCTTTTCCATTCTGATGACATAGCGAGCGAGTTAAAATCTTTTTTTTTAGAAACTGAAGGGCAAAGATGGTGCATCTGCAGTGTATTTTTGTAATGCCGAGGACGCCCTGTTCTTTCCAGAACCTTATGTGTCATAAAAAACCTGAAGTGGCCCCGGGCCTGGAAGAGCTGCCACTGCATGCACCACCCACCTGTTTTTATTTTATTCAATATACCTGTCAGATGGAAAGGTCAAAACTTTCAGTAAATTCCTGGAAAAAAAAAAACCCAGAATGCATTTCTCCCCAAAGCTTTTTTTTTTTTTTTAATAAAAAATGTTTCTGGTCATTCTGTGTGTGTGTGTTTTTTAATCCCTGTTTCGTTGCTGTGTTGAATGAACTCTAGTTGCTTTCATCATCATGGGTGGAAAATGAGAAAAGCAGACGCAGGCAGAGGCGGCTCTGCAGCTGTCAGGCCTGGGCTAGCTGTCAGAGCAGACGCCTCCTTTAGACAGGCCGTGACAGCTCCTTGGGCACGGAATACAGTGACATGGAAAACGAGTGATAGCACGAGAGCCTGAAAAGAAGAACTCGAGCACGGCGAGTGTTTAAGTGATACCCGGTCGCGGCGTGCGCCAGGCTCTGATCACCATGAGGAATATAAACAGCGTGCTAATCAAAAGCTTTACACGACAAAAAGGCGGCTCACGTCAGCGCCGGCCTGATTGCTTTTCCTTGATGAGAGCCTCCTCTTTGTTGTGGCTTTGATTGAAAGTGTCTGGTTTAATAAGAAGCGTACCGAGGCAACCGCGTGTCGAGGAGCTGATAGGTCACCAGATAGATACGGTGTGTTTTCTTTGGCCGCGTACAGGTGCTGACTCGGAGGAGAAGTGTGCAATCAGAGGCTGAGTGTGAGCTGGATGACAAAAGCGTGCCGAAGTAGACTTATTCCTGCTCGCTGGGCTGCGATCCAGAGGAAACGAGTCTCTGGGATGAAGCGCATTGTTCTATTCATATTGCCGCTGCCTTAATCACAACGCTTAGTAGCTTCGGTTCAGTATCCAGGAGTCTGCGAGCTTCAGCAGGGATTCAGGAATCTGTCATCTTGGGACAAGGGAGAGATTTTAAAAGTATGTATTAAAGAGTAGAGTAGAGTAGAGTAGCGGGAGGGAGAGAGAGAGCGAGGGCGAGCGAGGGAGAGCGAGAGGGAGAGAGAGAGAGAGAGAGAGAGAGAGGGCGAGGGAGAGATAGAGAGAGGGGGAGAAGGAGAAGAAGAGGGGAGAGAGAGAGAGAGATAGGGAGAAATAGAGAGGGGAGAAGGAGAAGAAGAGGGGAGAGAGGGAGCGAGAGGGAGCGAGAGAGAGTGAGAGAGAGAGTGAGGGAGCGAGCGAGAGAGAGAGAGAGAGAGAGAGCGAGTGGGGGAGAGAGAGAGAGAGAGCGAGAGAGAGAGGGGAGAGAAGGAGAAGAAGAGGGAGAGGGGGAGAGATAGAGAGAGGGGAGAAGGAGAAGAAGAGGGGAGAGAGAGAGAGAGAGGGAGAGATAGAGAGAGGGGGGAGAAGGTGAAGGAGAGAGAGAGAGAGAGAGAGAGAGAGAGAGCATATTACCAGGTTTACTTTATGCAAATGTAGTAAAAACGATACTGAATCCTTTAGCTTCGACTGAGAACCAGATGCGTGTCTGATATTTCCCTTTTGATGGAGCTTTTTATTCACTTCAGCCCTTGAACCCGAAAGCGACTTGCATCAGTAATATAAACTCCAGGAGCCTTCTGAGAGCGTAAGGAACGTCCTCCGTGCTGCAAGTACAATGTAGTAATCAGGCTATGTATGGGTGTTGCTTTGACTCACCCATGTGATTACGTTATGTTCTGTACTACGTACACATGATCAATTAGTAGAGAAAAAACTCTTGAGCGAAGGATTTACCACGTGACCGGAATATAACCTTTCAAGGTCACTCAAGGTCAATAATATTTCTGTTTATTTTTTAAGTGGCTTGAATAGCTTCCCATTCGTGTTTTCATAACAACAGCATGTCTAGTAACACTCTTTGTGAATAACAACTAAAGCACTGGTGCTTTACGGAACAGTTCAGTAGTGGATAAAGCTCCTACGTTGCATAGTTCTTACGTAATAAAAAAGTTCTTACGTAGTTCTTCTCTGGTATCTCAAGTCGGATTTGTTCAAGATCGGGTTCAATCCATTCTTTATTCACAATGCCACCTCTACTCGAGATATCATTCATTCATTCATCATTAGTAGGCACTTGATGGGAGTCGAGATGGATCCGGGACCCGTTCTGGGACTACCGTGTAGCTCCAAGAAAGATTTTGAGGGTTCACTTACACCTACATCAGTGCTTCTCAAATGGGGCAGGGCGCGGTGTGATGCCGGGGGGGAGCGCGTATGACCCTGTGGGGGACATGCTTTTCTGGAATTATGTACGAGAATTAAGTGTAATTGCACCTCCAGTCCACGAGATGGCAATGGCGCCCTCACTGTCACGCTATGGCGTAGCGTTTTTTTCACACGAGCAAACGATATGAAGCGCCGTAAACAACAAGGAAACATTTCTGACAGGAACGAAGAGGAAGGTGGAGAGAGAGAGACGGAGATATTAACACATAAATAAGTTTAAATAAGGGTTTTTTTAATTTATTTATTTCAGGCACATTTTAAATCTTTTCTATTGAAGATTAAAAACAAAGTTAATGCAGTTTTTCTTTACTGTAAGTTGAACTAGATTTAATTCCTTTTTGTTTTTAATGTTAATAAAGATACAATGTTATGCATAGGTGACTAATAATTTTATAGACAAATAATACGACTTATAGTAGCTTGCGGGATGTGGGGGGGACCATGAAATGTTTTTTTCTTCCTGGGGGGGGCACCACAGACAATAATTGAGAAGCCCTGACCTACATGCAACTTGATAATGATGATTTTCTTTTGGCTTTTTTCCCTTCCTCAGGAGTCGCCACAGCAAATGATTGGCACGTTTGATTTGGTTCATAGGTTTTTAGGTTGATGCCCTTCCTGACACAACCCTTTAGCGAGGGACAGAAACACACTGACTTCTTTGCAGCTCCTCTTTACGGAAGTCAGCAATGGTTCTTTTACATGAACCTCTCACCATAGACACTGAGAGACATGGCCCGCCTTTGATAACCCAGTTAGTGCACTGGGGGGACAGTGACAATCTTGTGGAGAGTGGGACTCGAACCTACAACCTTAGGATCAGTGATCCAGCGCCCTATACCACTAGACCACCACTGCCCCAACCTACATGCAACTTATCATAGCCAATCCACCTACATGTTTGTTTTTATAAAATGAAAGAAGACCCCAAAATCCAGAGGGAACCCACTGAGACACGGGGAGATCATGTGATACTCCACACAATCCAAGATCTGAAACACCTGGCGCACCTCCTGCAGCACCCAAATCGCCTGAATGGGGGAGGAGGTCTATTTATATATCCTGTCTGTCAGTCATTCTCAGCTTATTGCTCTTGTGGCTGAGTTCCCTTCACTGGCATCGTAAAAAAATTGAAACAGTTAAGGAGCATTTTTACACAAACACACTCACACGGGCACGAGTCCGCCTGCCTGGCATTCTCACCTCAGACAATAATAAACTCTTTCTATTCAGTGGCCCTCGTAATCCCGGCCGAAGCTGCTACCACATGCCTGTTTATTCTGACTGCCATGTTTTGGGTCTCGGTCGCAAACAGCAACGACACCAGCAGAAACTGTGCAGCTCTATATTTACACGCCGTATCAGGCGGACAAAAAGCCCATTCATTCTGCCACTATAACAATAATAACAGCCTTCTGAAGTTTCCAGTTGAGTGTGTCAGCCGCACCGAGCTGACCTGACGCTCGCTGCGTTCGACAACTCTGGAGGGTTTGCTGTTCAGATTATAAAGCTTCTGTTTTAAAAACAAAAAACAAAAAAAAAAAACCTCTTCTGTTCTCGTGCTCTCGCGCTCGTTCTCTGTCTCGCTGCCATGCTATCAGTTGATCAGTTCCTCGGAGCCGACAGGGATCCGAGGTGAGCACAGCTACTGAGCAAACACTCCCTCAACCTCACTAAATAAATTTGCTGGACGCCAAGGTGGTTTTCCTTGGAGAACTTTATCGCTCCTGTAATCCTGGGATAAATTTAAACGTGGCTCAGTCGGAGGATTAGTGCAGAAACAGTGGTGGAGGGAGGAAGAGAAAACATTCCAGGGTTTCTATTCTCCTCATGTATAAAGTGAGCGCTATATATTATCAGTATATAATATCTGCCTGTTCTAATCGGAATCAGACACCGCGCGCTGACTTTTATAGAATGAAACTGTTCGGGTTGAACGGGGCTTGCGGACGTTCAGGAGTGACGTGTGGTTTTGTTCCACAGATGATGTCTGATACCAGATTGACTTCAGCAAAGTTCACATGTACAAGTTTTTTTAACAGCAGTGAGCAGAAAGTGCTGCAACTTTATTCACAGAAGTTCGGAGTATTCGGTGAGCGCCGTTTCGAGGTCACTGTTTAGACTGAGGTAAATTTATGATAATGACCACGAGAACGCCGCTGGACAAAAATGAACTGATTTTACTCAAGTCTTATCTTTTCCCTTTGATTCCACTTGGGATTTGATCCAAGGTCGAGTCTGTGGCGGCTCGAATACAGACAATCATTAAAGATTAAAGAAAGAAAGAAAAAGAAAGACAGGGACACAACAGAGAGAAATTAGGACAGACAGAGAGACAGACAGAAAGAAAGAACAAAACAAAGACAGGATGGAACACAGAAGGCAAAGTTAGAAAGACAGAGAGACAGGCAAAAAGAGGCAGACAGAAAGAAAACAAAATAAATAAAGACAGAAAGGAAAACAAAAGGAGAGACAGAAAGAAAGACAAACCGAGATCGACAATGAAGGGAAAATAAAGACAGAAATCAAAACTGACAGACAGAAACAAAGACAGACAGGAAGACAGAAGGATGGACAGACATACATAAAGGAAAAAAAGATGCACAGACAGTCAGACAGAAAGAAGGACAGATGGACAGACAGACATAAAAAGGGGAAAAAGATGCACAGTGAGACATAAAGAAGGACAGATGGACAGACAGACATAAAGGAAAAAAGATGGACAGTCAGACAGAAAGAAGGACAGACAGACATAAAAAGGGAAAAAAGATGCACGGTGAGACATAAAGAAGGACAGATGGACAGACAGACATAAAGGAAAAAAGATGGACAGACAGACAGAAAGAAGGACAAATGGATAGACAGACATAAAAAAGTAAAAGAGATGCACAGACAGACACAAAGAGGGACAGATTGACAGACATTCTTCTTCTGCTTCTTTTCCTTTCGGCTTTTCCCTTCAGGGGTCGCCACAGCGAATCATCTGCCTCCATCTCACCCTATCCTTTGCATCTTCTCTTAAACCAACGACCTTCATATCCTCCTTCACCACATCCATGAATCGTCTCTTTGGTCTTCCTCTAGGCCTTTTGCCTGGTGGTTCCAGCCTCAGCATCCTATGACCAATATACTCACTATCCCTCCTCTGTACATGTCCAAACCATCTCAATCTAGCCTCTCTGACTTTGTCTCCAAAACGTCTTACATGTGCTGTCCCTCTGATTTTCTCATTCCTAATCCTATCCATCCTCGTTACTCCCAAAGAGAACCTCAACATTTTCATCTCTGCTACCTCCAACTCTGCCTCCTGTCTTTTCCCCAGGGCCACTGTTTCTAACCCATACAACATCGCTGGCCTCAACACCGTCTTGTACACTTTTCCTTTCATTCTTGCCGATACCCTCCTATCACACATCACACCGGATACTTTTCTCCAACCATTCCAACCTGCCTGTACACGCTTCTTGACCTCTTTTCCACACTCTCCATTGCTCTGGATTGTTGAGCCTAAGTACTTAAAATCCTCCACCTTTCTTATCTCTGCTCCCTGTAATCTCACCGTTCCTCTTTGGTCCTTGTCATTCATGCACATGTATTCTGTCTTACTGAGGCTAATCTTCATTCCCCTCCTTTCCAGGGCATACCTCCACCTCTCTAGATTTTCCTGCACTTGTTCTCTGCTCTCACTACAGATCACAATGTCATCTGCAAACATCATAGTCCATAGGGAATCTTGTCTAACCTCGTCTGTCAACCTGTCCATCACCATAGCAAACATGAAGGGGCTGAGAGCTGACCCTTGATGCAGTCCCACCTCCACCTTGAACTCTTGTGTCACACCGACAGCACACCTCACCACTGTCGTACATCTCTCATACATGTCCTGCACCACTCTAACATACTTCTCTGCCACTCCAGACTTCCTCATGCAATACCACAGTTCTTCTCTCGGCACCTTGTCATATGCTTTCTCCAGATCCACAAAGGCACAATGCAGCTCCCTCTGACCTTCTCTGTACTTCTCCATTAACATCCTCAAGGCAAACACTGCATCTGTGGTGCTCTTTCTTGGCATGAAACCAAACTGTTGTTCACAAATGCTGACTTCTGCCCTTAGTCTAGCTTCCACTATTCTTTCCCATAACTTCATCATATGGCTCATCAACTTTATCCCTCTGTAGTTGCTACAACTCTGCACGTCCCCCTTGTTCTTAAAAATGGGCACCAGCACACTTCTCCTCCATTCCTCTGGCATCCTCTCACTCTCTAAGACCTTGTTAAATGTTCTTGTCAGAAAATCTACTGCTACCTCTCCTAGACACTTCCATACCTCCACCGGTATGTCATCAGGACCAACTGCCTTTCCATTCTTCATCCTCTTCAATGCCCTCCTCACTTCACCCTTACTAATATTTGCTACTTCCTGGTCCTCAACAGTCACCTCTTCTACTCTTTTTTCTCTCTCATTTTCCTCATTCATCAGCTCTTCAAAGTACTCTTTACATCTTCCCAGCACACTTCTGTCATCAGTCAATACATTTCCCTCTCTGTCCTTTATCAATCTAACTTGATGCACGTCCTTCCCATCTCTATTTCTCTGCTGTGCCAACTTGTATAAATCATTTTCTCCCTCCTTACTTTCCAAACGAGCATACAAGTCATCAAACGCGCTCTGTTTGGCCTTTGACACTGCTACCTTTGCCTTACGCTGTGTCTCCCTGTACTCCTGTTTACTCTCTTCGGTTTTCTCAATGTCCCACTTCTTCTTCGCTAATCTCTTCCTTTGTACACACTCCTGCACTTCCTCATTCCACCACCAAGTCTCCTTATCTACTTTCCTTCCAGATGACACACCAAGTATTCTCCTACCTGTCTCCCTGATCACATTAGCTGTAGTTGTCCAGTCATCTGGAAGCACTTCCTGACCACCCAACGCCTGTTTCAACTCCTCCTTGAAGACAACCCAACACCCTTCCTTTTTCAACTTCCACCACTTTGTCTTCTGCTCTGCCTTTGCCTTCTTCACCTTCCTCACCATCAGCATCATCCTGCACACCACCATCCTATGCTGTTTGGCAACACACTCACCCTCTGCTACTTTGCAGTCACTGACTTCCTTAAATTACATCGCCTGCATAAGATGTAGTCTACCTGTGTGCTCCTACCTCCACTTTTATAAGTCACCCTATGCTCTTCTCTCTACTGGAAGAAAGTATTCACCACAGCCATTTCCATCCTTTTTGCAAAATCTACCAACATCTGTCCTTCTGCGTTCCTGTCCTGGATACCAAACCTACCCATCACTTCCTCGTCCCCTCTGTTTCCTGCACCAACATGTCCATTGAAGTCTGCCCCAATGACCACTCTTTCACCTCTGGGGGTACTCTACATCACTTCATCTAACTCCCTCCAGAATCTCTCCTTCTCTTCTCGCTCACATCCTGTCTGTGGGGCATAAGCACTAACAACATTGACCATCACACCTTTAATTTCTAACTTGAGACTCATCACTCTGTCTGACACTCTTTTCATTTCTAGAACATTCCTGGCAAACTCCTCCTTCAAGATGACTCCAACTCCATTTCTCTTCCCATCCACACCGTGATAAAATAGCTTAAACCCTGTTCCTATGCTTCTAGCCTTGCGACCTTTCCACCTGGTCTCCTGAACACACAGTATGTCCACCTTCCTCCTCTGCATCATGTCAGCCAGCTCTCTACCTTTTCCTGTCATAGTTCCAACATTCAAAGTCCCTACTTTCAGTCCTAGACTCATGCCTTTCCTCTTCTCTCTCTGGCAACGGACACGCTCCTCTTCGACCAACAGTAGTCCAATTTCCATCAGCACCCTGTTGGTTGACGGCACTGATGGCGGTCGTTGTTAACCCAGGCCTCGACCGAGCCGGTATGTGATTCTTTCTTGTGATTCGCATAGTTTAGGACAGATTGACAGATATAAAAAAGGGAAAACGATGCACAGACAGACAGATGGACAGACAGACATAAAAAAGGGAAAACAATGCACAGACAGATGGACAGACAGACTCAGTGTCACTGATCACGAGGGAGGTGATTAGGGGAGCACTGCAGGGCTCTTGAGTAAAACACTTCCCCCTGAACTGCTCAGCTGTATAAATGAGATGAATAGAAGTGGCTCTGTAAGTCAGGCTTCTGCTGGATGCTGTAAATGTAAATGTACAGAGAGAGATAAACATGACATCATGCTGTCATCAGTACGCACATCACGGCAAGAAGGTCTGGGGTTCAAACCTCACTGTGGCTCGACTCTCCATGTGGAGTTGCATGTTCTAGCTGTGTCTGCACAGGTTTCCTCCAGGTACTCCGGTTTCCTCCAACCATCTTTTCACATATGCATTCGATTACCAGGTTACTCTAAATGGTCCATACGTGAAAATGCGAGTGTGCTGTTAGTCCCGTGATCATGTGATGTAACTCTGCCTCTCACAGAGTCGCCTGAGATTGGCTCCTGCTGTCCCTGCGACCCTGAGAGATACTTGCATTAAGTAATGAAGTAAGATAAATAAATAAACAAACAAATAACTAAATTCTGCCATCACAATATATATGAAAGTTTTTTTTTTATCAGTACATTACAGAAAATAATGAACTTTATCACAATATGCTAATTTTTTGAGAAGGACTAGTATATATCAGTGGTGGGCCGTCAGGGCCTGCAAAGCCTCTGCTGGCCTAAAAAATATCTGAAGCACAGACTTATGTTAATTATATTTTGTCCATGACAATTTTAAATTATTTAATAATGTCTGTCAGCTTCCTTTCATAGCTTTTCCCCTGGTTGTGCTGCTTCCGGATGTGTTTTCATATTTAAGCATTTAACCAATCACATTTCAGCCATTATTTGTTGCCAGGGTGAGAAATCTACCTGGAGGCCTTCATAATCAGTTCTGCGGGCCCTGCAGCATAAAATAAGTGTCGGGAAAACTGTTGCTTTAACCAATCAGATTTTGAGTTGGCGACGCCAAGGCCTTCTAGCAGGTCAACATTTTCACACCCTGTGATTAAATAGTGAGAGAGTGTACTATCCAGAGCTAGCAAACTACATCTGTAGCGAGCTGCACAAGCAAATATGTTGTGTTGATTTAATAGCACTTTTGTCAACACACAGTGGCTGAAGGAGGAGAAGAAATGGATTTGGTTGCAGATTTACTGTCAAAGCCATTTTCAAGACGGACTTTCCAAGAAAATCTGGACATCGTTAAGAAAGGTTGGGCAACTCCGAAGCTAGCAAGCCTGTCACAACCAGGAAAAGGATTTGTTTGATAGACTGTGTCATTTTTTTAGGGCAAGCAGGAACTTTCATTTCGGGCACACGATGAAAGCGCAGGATCAAAAAACAAAGGAAATTTTATCATGCAAATCACAAATATTGCCTCCATACCGGATCGGTCGAGGCCCAGGTTAACAACGACCGCCATCAGTGCTGTTAACCAACAGGGTGCTGGTGGAAATTGGACTACAGTTGGTTGAAGAAGGAGGGGCGAGAGGCGTGTCAGTAGGCGGAGAGAGAAGAGGAAAAGCATGAGTTTAGGACTGAGAGTAGGGACTTTGAATGTTGGAACTATGGCAGGAAAATATAGAGAGCTGGCTGACATAGCTTAGGAGCAGGATTTAAGCCGTTTTATCATGGTGTGGATGGAAAGAGAAATGGAGTAGGCGTCATCTTAAAGGAGGGGTTGGTCAGTAATGTTCTAGAAGTGAAAAGAGTGTCAGACAGAGTGATGAGTCTCAAGTTAGAAATTGGAGGTGTGATGTTCAATGTTGTTAGTGCTTATGCCCCACAGGCAGGATGTGAGCGAGAAGAGAAGGAGAGATTCTGGAGTGAGTTAGATGAAGTGATGCAGAGTAACCCCAGAGGTGAAAGAGTGGTCATTGGGGAAGACTTCAATGGACATGTTGGTGCAGGCAACAGAGGGGACGAGGAAGTGATGGGCAGGTTTGGTATCCAGGACAGGAACACAGAAGGACAGATGTTCATCTATTTTGCAAAAAGGATGGAAATGGCTGTGGTGAATACTTTCTTCCAGAAGAGACAGGAGCATAGGGTGACTTATAAAAGCAGAGGTAGGAGCACACAGGCAGACTACATCTTGTGCAGGTGATGTAATTTAAAGGAAGTAAGTGACTGCAAAGTAGTAGTGGGTGCGAATGTTACCAAACAGCATAGGATGGTGGTGTGCAGGATGACGCTGATGGTGAGGAAGGTGAAGAAGGCAGAGGCAGAGCAGAATACAAAGTGGTGGAAGCTGAAAACGGAAGAGTGTCGTGCTATCTTCAAGCAAGAGTTGAAACAGGCTTTAGGTGGTCAGGAAGTGCTTCCAGATGACTGGACAACTACAGCTAATGTGATCAGGGAGACAGGTAGGAGAGTACTTGGTGTGTCATCTGGAAGGAAAGTAGATAAGGAGACTTGGTGGTGGAATGAGGAAGTGCAGGAGTGTGTACAAAGGAAGAACTTAGCTAAGAAGTGGGACATTGAGAGGACCAAAGAGAGTAAACAAGAGTACAGGAAGACACAGTGTAAGGTGAAAGTAGCGGTGTCAAAGGCCAAACAGAGGGCGTATGATGACTTGTATGATAGGTTGCACAGTAAGGAGGGAGAAAATGATCTATACAGGTTGGCACAGCAGAGAAATAGAGATGGGAAGGACGCGCAGCAAGTTAGAGTGATTAAGGACAGAGAGGGAAATGTATTGACTGATGACAGAAGTGTGCTGGGAAGATGGAAAGAGTACTTTGAAGAGCTGATGAATGAGGAAAATGAGAGAGACAAAAGAGTCGAAGAGGTGACTACTGAGGAGCAGGAAGTAGCAAAGATTAGTAAGGGTGAAGTGAGGAGGGCACTGAAGAGGATGAAGAGTGGAAAGGCAGTTGGTCCTGATGACATACCTGTGGAGGTATGGAAGTGTCAAGGAGAGGTAGCAGTAGATTTTCTGACAAGAACATTCAACATTCAATTCAAGGTCTTAGAGAGTGAGCAGATGCCGGAGGAATGGAGGAGAAGTGTGCTTGTGCCCATTTTCAAGAATAAGGGAGACGTGCAGAGTTGTAGCAACTACAGAGGGATAAAGTTGATAAGCCATATGATTAAGTTATGGGAAAGAATAGAGGAAGCTAGACTAAGGGCAGAGGTCAGCATTTGTGAACAACAGTTTGGTTTCATGCCAAGAAAGAGCACCACAGATGCAGTGTTTGCTTTGAGGATATTAATAGAGAAGTACAGAGAAGGTCAGACGGAGCTGCATTGTGCCTTTGTGGATCTGGAGAAAGCATATGACAGGGTGCCGAGAGAGGAACTGTGGTATTGCATGAGGAAGTCTGGAGAGGCAGAGAAGTATGTTTGAGTGGTGCAGGATATGTATTAGAGATGTAAGACAGTGGTGAGGTGTGATGTCGGCATGACCGAAGAATTCAAGGTGGAGGTGGGACTGCATCAAGGATCAGTTCTGAGCCCCTTCTTGTTTGCGATGGTGATGGACAGGCTGACAGACAAAGTTAGACAAGAATCTCCATGGACTATGATGTTTGCAGATGACATTGTGATCTGTAGTGAGAGCAGAGAACAAGTGCAGGAAAATCTAGAGAGGTGGAGGTATGCCCTGGAAAGGAGAGGAATGAAGGTTGGCCTCAGTAAGTCCAAATAGATGTGTGTGAATGAGCAGAACCCAAGAGGAACAGTGAGGTTACAGGAAGCAGAGATAAGGAAGGTGGAGGTTTTTAAGTACTTAGGCTCAACAATCCAGAGCAATGGAGAGTGTGGAAAAGAGGTGAAGAAGCGTGTGCAGGCAGGTTGGAATGGTTGGAGAAAAGTGTCCGGTGTGGTGTGTGATAGGAAGGTAACAGCAAGAATGAAAGGAAAAGTGTACAAGACGGTGGTGAGGCCAGCGATGTTGTATGGTTTAGAAACAGTGGCCCTGGGGAAAAGACAGGAGGCAGAGCTGGAGGTAGCAGAGATGAAAATGTTGAGGTTCTCTTTGGGAGTAACGAGGATGGATAGGATCAGGAATGAGAAAATCAGAGGGACAGCACATGTAAGATGTTTTGGAGACAAAGTCAGAGAGGCCAGATTGAGATGGTTTGGACATGTACAGAGGAGGGATAGTGAGTATATTGGTAGTCGGATGCTGAGGTTGGAACTACCAGGCAAAAGGCCTCAAGGAAGACTAAAGAAGAGATTTATGGATGTGGTGAAGGAAGACATGAAGGTTGTTGGCGTAAGAAAAGAAAATGCAGAGGACAGGGTGAGATGGAGGCAGATGATTTGCTGTGGCGACCCCTGAAGGGAACAGCTGAAAGGAAAAGAAGAAGTGGATTTACATTCCCACCTGTCCACTAATAAAGTGTTTCGTGGGAAGTTGAGCAAAATACAACACGACCTGATCAGTGCTATTGCTGAAGTGATGGGGACGAGATCAGAAGGGAAGTTAATAAAGCACCGTTTGTCTCTGTTATGGTGGATGAGACGACAGATGCGAGTAACGCAGCGCAGCTCGCACTGGTTCTGCGTTATGTAACGGCCACAGGTGTCAAGGAGCGGGGTGTCAGATTTGAAGATGTTATCAGTGGGAAGTGAGCCGATGACATTGCAGGTCTTATCATCCAATTTTTGGTGGAAAATGAATGTGTGGGTAAAGTTGTGGCCCAGTGTTTTGGTGTTCTGGATTAAATGGGCTGTAGGCTAAAGTCGTCGGCTTTATTCATACACTGCTATGCACAATCAATTTAGTACTGACTCAGGATGGATTTTATGCAGAAATGAAAAGGATTTTTGGTGAGTAAAATGTAGATATTCTGAAATAATATTGCAATTTAATCAGGTTATTATTGATGCTTTTTTTTGTGTGTCACAGCTGTAGCTTCAGTAAAAGTTTTATAGCCATAAAATAGTCATTGAGGGTTGGATTGATTCAGACATTTTGAAATTAAGAAAGGTTGAATCTTAATATGTAATTAACAAAGCTTGGATCTTAATATGTTGTTGTGTTGTGCGGGCCACGGGGCGGGTGCGAGCTCAGAATTAGGAACTCACTGCGGGGCGGGGTGGGCTGCGGGTTGAAGTATTTTGTGTGGGGCGGGCTGCGGGCTAGATTTGAATTTCACTTGCGGGGCGGGGCGGGCTAACCTACAAGGGTAAATGTGTGGGGCGGGCTGTGGGCCACAATTCTAATTTGCAGGGCAGGCCTGGGCTTGTGATTTTTGCCCATGCAGGGCTCTAGTGTGTGTGTGTGTGTGTGTGTGTGTCACAACCAATACCTCACACCCAGTATAACCACAACTGAACATGAAATGTTCTCTGGGAAGTGGCAATAATTTTCAAACATACTTTGAGAAAGGTGTGTGTGTGTGTGTGTGTGTGTGTGTGTGTGTGTGTGTGTGTGTGTGTGTAATGAGGGGGTGGTGGTCGTATCACATAAAACTGTGTGTATAATGCATTCATTCAGTAATGTCACCGTATGTAAAAGAGAAGCAATAATTGAGGAGCCGACTGTAAATAAATCTGGCAGGCGACATGTAGCATGATGTTGGACGTGAAGGCGGGTAAAGAAAAAGAAAGTACTACTACCGTTACCTTCAAGCTTCGAGATGTGAGAGCTGGCGCAGAGGCCGCGGTTTAGGAACTGATTATCCTGCGAGAATGTATTTGGTTATATATTTCCTCCTGCTACAAAACTTCATGTACAAAGATCTTTTTGTAAACATCTGGCCTTGTCAACGTCGCCAGTCTGCCACTCGAAATGAAGGTTTTCCAACAGGACCGAGTCACCGGTGAGAACCCCGGGCCAAATTTTCCGACCGCTGAACACCGTGCAGCTTGAAGTCATTATTGAGGACTGATTTGTTAATTTATAAAGTCACTAAAGCGGGAAGCGGCACTACCGAATAAATCAGCCACACTTCAAACGTCTACTCACAACAGCCATTTGGATTTTTTCAGTAAAAGAAGGATTGAGTAACTGGCACGTTTTCACATTCTTTCACACTGCGGTGATGTGAAAAACAGCACAGTGACAGGACTGAGAGTCGGATCCCTCACTGTGTGTGTGTGTGTGTTTACAGACTCTATCTCACAGTGAAGTGTAGAGCAGACGCTGATGTCCTCCACTCCTCTCGTCAGCTGTGATTAATCTCAGAGTACATATTTCACTCAGCAGCCACAGGAGTGAACGAGTATGAAGATGTGACGCGGCTTCTGATCTCTCACTCACTCTCTCTCTCACTCACACACACACACCTTGATGAATCAGTATAGAACGGCTTTTCTGTGGCCCTGATTGACTCTTGTGATGATGTCATGGACCTTTAAGAGAAATGGAGTCGTGCTCGTGCGATACGGCGATCCATTGGCTCAGTGCTGTATGCCTCACACAGATATCAGATCATATCTGACACTGTTAAACACAGGGGTGTGTGTGTGTGTGTGTGTGTGTGTGTGTGTGTACACCCACTGAATTCTGGGAAATAAACCATTTTTATTATATTATGCATTTATTCATTTTCTGAACTGCTTAATTCTAATTAGGGTCGCGGGGAGGCTGGCACCCAGCCCAGCCGATTCCGGGCTACGGCAGAGTACACCCTGAGCGGCTCGCCAGGCATAAATAAATAATAAATACAGGGTAGCACGGTGGTGCAGTGGTTAAAACTTTAGCCTCACAGCAAGCAGGTCCTGGGTTCGATCCCCAGGCTGGGTCAAGATGTTTGTTTTTCTGGCCTGATAACGATCGTTATTAATTAAAGACACTGCAGTGATATTCTGGGGCTGATATTTGCTGACCGTAAATCATCACAATTATCACATGTTACATGAGATGAACAAAATCTTTAACATGAGGGTGGTGGTGGTGGGGGGGGGGGGGTTTAAATAAACACTACCATAACATTCTGCAAGTAATTCTATGTTGTTGTTTTTTTTGTAAATTACAATAGGGGCGGGATGGTGGCGCTGTGGTCAGCACGTCCACCTCAGATCAAGAAGGTCATGGGTTTGATTCCCGGGCTTGAGGCGTCTCTGTGTGGAGTTTGCATGATCTCCCTGTGCTTATGTGGGTTTCCTCCAGGTAGTCCAGTTTCCTCCCACAATCCAAAAACATGCACAGTAGGATGATTGGCGGCTCCAAATCACCCCAGGGCGTGAGTGTGAGCGTGTCCATGTTGGCCCCGCGATAACCTGGCGGGCGCCAGCCTCCCCATCACCTTCATCAGGATTAAATAGCTTAGGAAATGAATGAATGAAATTATAATAAACAAAACCACAACATTTATGCAGTGTAGCTTCTCATCACTCTCCCCGGGTGAGGCCTCGAGGTGGAACATGGCGTGAACGTCTTCGTACTTTATTATAAATACGTTACACGTGCAGTCCATTTTATTTGCGCTCCCTCGGGAATCGGTGCTCAGGGCTTTTCACCGTCACGTCCTCATTATGGATCGAAACCTGCGAGTATCTGTACGAACCCACTTCCTGCTGAGGGTGACGCAACTGTGTGCGTGTTATTTGAGTGTAATATCATGCGAGTGTGTGTCCGTGTTACAATGTTTACACACGCGGAGTTCTGCACGTCCGTCACGGACGTGATGACACGTCGGCATAAAAACGAAACTGGTCTTTAAACCTTCGGTCGTCCGCTCTTTCTCCTTTTCGCTGCATTTACCTTTCATGTTCACACCACCGCTCAAGCTTGTAAATCACTACCCGGCCTCGCCCGCGTGAGCTTTAACTCGGCGTCAGCCCTCGCTGAACTGCATTCTGGGACTTTAAAGCCAATGTTTGAGGTAACATTTCCACGTCGCTCCCAGATTCTGTCCCTTGCAGGTTTTTAACTGTTACACAGCACTCAGCTCTGACATCAGCAGGGCACGCAACCTCTCACTTCACACATCACCGAACAAAATGCAACTCCAGCCATAAGATTAGCACCAACAGCACTAAACACAAACTTCCTCGTGACCCTGATAGGATTAAGCAGGTCAGCAAATGTGTTTCAGGGTGAAGTTGGTTAAATTCATCCAAAGTCAGTCCTCAGTCACAGTTGTTTGTGTAATTTCTAGCTTATAAAGTTGGTCAGGAATTTATTGACATGCACTGTGTAGAAAATAAACGTGCAGGATTCCTGCTGTCCGCGATTCATACCATTTCATATTCATTTATTTGCTGAACTACTTCATCCAGTAAGGGTCGCTGGAGCTTCCTAATCCATTGCAGGGCAAACACACACACACACACACACACACACACACACACACACAACCATCCACACTCACACTCATATCTAGGGGCAATCTGCATGTCGGACTGTGGGAGGAAACCGGAGTACGTAGAGGAAACCCACACAGGAACGCAACCAGCACGGGACCTTCTTGCTACAATGCAAGTGTTAAACAGTACACCATACCGCCCTTCCAAAAGTTTCACTCAGGCAGAACTGTCAACTCCGCTGGACTTGTTTGTTTGTTTGTTTGTTTATTTGTATGCTCTGAGCCATTCTCTTCCCTCTGTAGATTGTCAAGGATTTTGTTGAATGTTCAGGAATGTTCCAGACTTTTTTTTTTTTTGCAGGGATCTTGGCATTGAAAGAGGCTACCTTTGAAATCAGGAAAAAAAGGGGCAGGGACCAAAAATGGGGTAATACTGGCACCCCTTTTGATATTCTGCATTCATCCGGGAACTTATTTCCTCAGCACTGAGCCCATACAAACACACACAGCGGTGGGCTGCCACACCCACATTGGGGGTGCCAGGGGAACAGGGGTTACATACCTTGCTCAAGCCATTTATGTGGAGGAGGGGAAGGTGGAGCCCATGTAAAAGGTCCCTCCCACCCCCCCCACACACACACACACACACACACACCCCACACACACACACACACCCTGCTGGGTCAGGAATAGAACCAGCGACCTGTCAATCCCAAAGTCATGTCACAAACCCTTAGACTACAGCTGCCCCAAACCCTTTTCTCCAAACCCTAAGTGTATCCCACTAAAGAAAAGATTAATTTGAATAAAATGCATTATGTCTAAAAGATATCTTTAAAAAAAACAAACAAAAAAAACAAACACAGAACTAACCTTGAAGTTTTATGAAAATCCTTGACGAACCTGTTTTTTCTTTTATTGGGGGTGGGGGGAGGGGGGGGGGGTTACGCGTCAGAGGGGTTTGAGCGCCCCCTATTGGCCACTACTTCAGGAATTTCGCAGGTGGTTAAATCCGTCACGGTTGTTCGCCTCCCTGTGAATTTGATGTGAATAAACTCTGAGCTGTGGCATCTCAGTCCCTCAGAGGGCTCGGAACCTTTGAAAGAGCTCGCTGTGGTTCCGTTACATCTACAGCGTTCGGCAGAGCGACTCATAATTCTCTTCTTTCTTAACAACTGACCAACTGAGGTTTAAGGGCCTTGCTCAAGGGCCCAACGGTGGTGAGAGTGGGAAATGAACCGCTGACCTTCAGATTAGTTCAGGACAAAATGGGCTACAGAGGAATCAGGTTATTGAAGATTTGCGTGTCATAAACACCCTCTAAATAAATAAATAAATAGATAAACAGACAAACAAACAAATGCATGAAGATGGACAAACAGCGAAATACAAGGAGCAACGCAGGCGGTCTGATTTTAAATGAATCTGCATTTCTACTAGTGGACAGAGCATCTTTTATAAACAAACTTTTATGTAAATTTGCTTTGTAGGAATAATAAAATTAAGGTGGCAGTTCTGTGTAAATAAACCGGTCTGAGTATTTTACACAAATGTCGCACACTCTGGAATAAATAAATATATATATATATATATATATATATATATATATATATATATATATATATATATATATATATATATATAATCTTCATAACGCCGTTAAACTTCAATACATCAACAACTCATCAAGTGGAGAGAAAATCATTTTGGGATTTATTTATTTATGTATTTGTTTGTTTGTTTATTTGGTTATAAATAATTCGGGCATTCCCAGCCCTCCGTGCGCGCGCTCACTGAATAATGAAGTTATCAATTAGCCACGTCATTAGCTACACCTTAATTAACTTTCTGGAATAAACATCAACAAGAACATCCGATTATTTACATTTCAACACTTCGACAAATTAAACACACACACACACACACATATATATATATATATATATATATATATATATATATATATATATATATAAATAAAGAACGAGTTTATTTTTCTGACTCACCCAGATGAAATAGCTGTGCGTGCTCACTTCCGCTACTCGACGCGCGTTCACTACTTTGTTGTCATGGTGAAGAGTTCAGGCGCAGTGCAGTTGCTAGGACAACCAAGCAACGTAAAGTCGAGAAGGTCAAAAAGGTTCCGTTTGAAAAAGCGTTTCAAAATTAATTCCTGAACAGGTTTTTCCTTCCTAAATTGTAATGAGATTTCCTTTCGGCTTTTCCCTTTCTCAGGGGTCGCCACAGTGGTTGATTCGCTTGATAGGTTTTTAGGTCAATGCCCTTCCTGACACAACCGGGGGGGACCAGAAACACGCTGACGGCTTTGCAGCTCCTCTTTATGAAAGTCAGCAATGGTTCTTTTACATCAACCTCTCGCCATAGACACTGACAGACATAGCCCACCTTTGATAAGCCAATTAGTGCACTGGGGGGGGACAATAACAAACTTGTGGAGAGTGGGACTCGAACCCACAACCTTAGGATCGCCCTGTACCACTACACCATCACTGCCCAATTGTAATATACGTCATTATTAAAAGTATATACTTACAACGAACAACGACTATGAGGTAAATCTCATCCATTAATTCATTTTCTCAATCACTTGATCCTAATTAGGGTTCTGTGGAGGCTGGTGTCCAGCCCAGCCGACTCCTGGTGAGAGCATGGTACACCCTGGACCTTCTTGCTGTGAGGTGGACGTGCAAAGCACTACACCAGGGTGTTGCTTACATTATTATATTATATTATATTATATTATATTATATTATATTATATTATATTATGTGACTACTTTTCCTGTGTAAGTATTAGAGCTGGGTATTGCCTAGATTTTTTTTGTATTACAATTTCTAGCATGTACTGCTATATGTATTGCTATATGTATTGTGATATATATTGTGATATGTATGGCGATATATATTGTGATATGTATTGTGATATGTATGGAGATATATATTGTGATATATATTGTGATATGTATTGTGATATATATTGTGATATGTATGGCGATTATATATTGTGATATAGTGATATGTATTGTGATATATATTGTGATATGTATTGTGATATATATTGTGATGTGTATGGCGATTATATATTGTGATATATATTGTGATATGTATTGTGATATATATTGTGATGTGTATGGGGTTTTGTTTTTAGCGGGAATTTCCATGTCCTGTATTAACAAATTCTATTGGTTGAAGGCCTTCATGACAGCCGCACTGCCCAATCACGGCATGGCTCTTATTATACCTGGCTCTCCACACACTGAATGGCTGTAGATCAGAAGAAGGAAACACGATTGTGTCAGGATGACATGCCGGGACCTCTGCGGTTGGCATTTTTGTTTTTTTTAACAAATGCATTACTTCCGGGTCTTCTTCTTCTTTTCCTTTCGGCTGCTCCCTTCAGGGGTCGCCACAGCAAATCGTCCGCCTCCATCTGACTCTGTCCTCTGCATCTTCTTTTTTGACTCCAACGATCTTCATGTGTTCCTTCACCACATCCATAAATCTCTTCTTTGGAATGCAGCCATAAGGTGCGGGGGGGGGGGGGGGGGGAAGGCACTAACCAGTGTCTCTCCCCCCCTTATGCTGGTTCCAAGCCCGGAGAAATGTAGAGGGTTGTGTCAGGAAGGGCAGCCGACGTAAAACCAATGCCAAACTTTTATGATGCAAATCAGAAGTCTTACTTCCGGTTCTATTAGCGGGAATAGCTGAAGTTGTGCTTCAGAGTATCGCAATACGTACTGTTTGCATGTTCGAACCGGTTTAAGCCGATAATCCGGTTTTATTGCGCCGCCGCTCCAGTGAGTATACGAAGGGTGGAACTTGTTTCCTCTTTCGTTTACACTGTTTGAGAGGAGCACATTTTATAATTCAAATCCAAAACAAATCCAGTCAGCTCTACACTTTAGGCAAGAAAACTCCTCGGTGTTTCTGTTTATTTCTGCGGTTGTGTGCCCAGAGAAACCGTGCACTCCATATAAACTTCCTCTCTCTGCGTTGTATGGTTTTGGTTCAACAGACATTTGCTAGAAAAAAACCCTCCACGCTTGGCCAGAGACTGTTTACATTTTTAAAAATAAGTTAATTAAGCTCAAGACATTTTGCAAATGTACTATAATCAGAGAAGCCCGTGTGGAGGCTCTGGAAAGGCTGTGTGGTCGAGATAAAGCTATAAAAGCCCTGGAAGCAGAACTTCGGAAGAGAACCGGCGAGTGATATTTAGATCTAGTTTGAAATTTATTTTGTAAAAGTTTCTCGTTTCAGCGCACAGGGCTTTCTTCATTAGGGCAGGAAGTGAAATCAGTTGTTTTGAGCATTATATAACGGCTGTGAAGAGAAAGTATTTGCACAGGACCCTGGGTGCACTTAGCAAAGTCAGTGACGCATTATTTCATCAGGGAAGAAAAGATGTTTTATATTCACTTAATCAAAACTGTCCAACAAGATGAAATACAGGTACCACCAAATCCATCCCAGATAAACGGAGACCTAGACAAGGCCATGTAATTAGAGGGAAGGAGCTGTTTTTTTCCCTTTCAGATAGAGAGGAAGAAAGAAAATAAGCAGTGAGGCTTTGATCTGGTCTTCAGCATTTCTGCACTCGGGTTCCTGAGTCATAGCGCTCCATTTCAGACCCCAAAGCCACAGCGGTGGTTAATGTAGGCGTACAACTAATGATGCAAATGTTCACCGAACAGCGTGTGTGTGTGTGTGTGTGTGTGTGTGTGTGTGTGTGTGTGTGTGTGTGTGTGTGGGTACCCAGACTTTGATTTACACTCATAGTCCAGACATGTTTTCATTCGACTTTGCAAAACCCCAGTCTTTTATCCCCGGCTGAGCGAGCGCTGTATAAATCAGTGCTGTTGATCTTATTGTATGGCAGCTTTCTGGCTCGAGTCGAGCTGTTTGGAAAGATGGCGGTGTGGAAAAGAGCGCCAGCAAAAGATACCGTCAACGCCAATAAAACGACTGACTGATGCCGTAGCTGGTGCTCGTCACTCTTCACCATCCGTTCAACAGTTTACAGACGGACGATCACTTTCCTTTTCATTCAACAACACACCACACGCTGTATAATAACAGGACCGGACCCATAACGCCACACAAAACCTTTATATACAATACAAACACAAGAGTGAAAACATTTACACACCGACAGGAAAATGCCATTCATTTAGTAACTAGACAATGGGTTTGCTTTTCTTATCGTTATGAAAGGTCACGTACAGTATACACGTAAATCAAATATGTTTTATGTTAAAATGGAAAAAACACAAAGTGGTGTCAGTTTAAAGTGTAACCAGCTGCTCGCTTTATTTTCTTCATGTTGGAAATATTTCAGGGTTTTTTTTAATCTTTAATTACTCTGCCAGATGTTATACGCCACCTCGTCGTATTGACACCAATGTTGATTTTATTTAGAATTAATAATCCAGAGGAACAGATTCTGTCCTCTATTTGTAAGACAAGGGGCTGAAAACTTTTGCACTCAGTGACGCGATGCGACGTTTCGTGGTATAAGCGCTAGCGGTCGATTGTTAATAAGTCACTCGATCTGTGCCAAGAAAAAGAGCTTCCCAACACCGTCACCACCGACGTGGGCGGCGAACACAAACAATTCAGGATTAAAAACGACATATGATAGGAAACCGAACTGTGATGCTTCCATCGGCACTGAATGTGAAAAAAGTGAGGCCACGTTTACAGCATTTAGCACGCGCGCTTCTCCAGCGCGACTTACACAAGCAAACATATAGATATAGATATATATATATATATATATACATATATATAGATTCATTTATATGAATGAATGGATGAATGATGGGATAGACAGATAAATCAATGAATGGATTAATAGATAGATGAATAAATTAAATAAATGAATTAATGAATGGATGGAAGGATCACTAGATAGATTAATGGATGAATAAATGGATAATAAATGACAGTATTGATGGATGAATGGATAAAAGATTGAATAAATAATGGATGGGTGATGAATGAACAGATGAATAAAGGAATGGATTGGTGGATGGACAGATGGGTAAAGAAATGAATAAATATGTAAACAAATGAGTAGATAGATAAATAAATGAATGGACGATGAAATAGATAAATTAATAAATAGATAAAATAATTGTTGAATGAAAAGATGGGTGCATGACTAGGATGGATGGATGAATGGATGGAAAATAAATGAATAAAAATGAATTGGTGAATGCGTGGATGAATGATTATTAATAGATGGGTGGATGAATTAACAAACGAACAGATAGATAGATAAATAAATGGATAAACTAATTAAATAAGGGGTGGAGGGATGGATGGATGGATGGATAAATAAGTGAATGGGTGAATAACTGGATAGAAGATAAATAACTGGATAAAAAAATGAAATAATGGACAGATGGTTGAATGGATAAATGAATAAATAAATGAATGAACAAATTGATTGGTAAATAAATAAATGGATGAATTAATGGATGATGGATAAAATGATGAAGGAATTGATGGATAGGTAAATTAATTGATGGATGGATGGATGGATAAGTAAATGAGTGAACTGTTGAATGAATTGATGGATGGATGAAGGAATAGATGGATAATTAAATGAATAGATGAGGGAATGAATTGATGGATGGATGGCTGGATGGATGGATGAATAAATGAATGAAGGGATGGATGGATACGTATATGAATAGATAAGTGAATGATTTGATGGAGAAGTAAATTAATGGATGAATTAATGAATCGATGGATGGATGGATAAGTAAATGAATAGATGAGTGCATGAATTGATGGATGGATGATTGGGTGCATAAGTAAATTAATGGAGGAATGACTGAATTGATGGATGGATGGTGGATGTATGGAGGAATGGATGGGTAAGTACAGTAATTGAATGGATGAATGAATTAATTGTATGATGGATGGATTGATGGATGGATAAATGAATAAATTGATGAATGAATGAATTGATGGGTGGATGAATAAATGGGTAGTTGGATGAAGAAATGAAATAACGGATGGATAAATAAATAAATGAATGATTGAATGGATGGATGAAGGAATGGATGGATAAGTACATGACTAGAAGACTGAATGAATTGTTGGATGGATGGATGGATGGATGGATGGATGGATGCAGGGATGGATGGAGGAATGGATGGATAAGTAAATGAATGGATTGATGGATGTGTTGATGGATCGATGGTTGAAAGGAAGGATGAATAAATAAATGAATAGATGGATGGATGGATGGAATGGATGGATGGATGGATGTACTGATCCATTTTACATGTGAAAGTATTGGTGCTTGACCAGTGCAGTGTAAAACATTTGTAATCTCAGAGACGTCTCTGGGCAGCCGGTTGATAAGTGTGTAATGTGCATGATCTACATCCACAGTCCAGAAACCAAAATGGAAAGAACCACAGAAACGGAGAGCGAGAAGAAGAAGTGGAAGACATCGCCTGTGATTTGCAGCGTGCTTTTATGGTCAGGGTTTAATCCGGAGAGATTTAAGCGCCGTGTGATCTGTACAGCAGTTTTTCCACCGAGTTTAAGTACAAGCAGGCTGCGGTCTGGAGCACCTGCTCGCTCCTCTCCGTCCTCCATCACCGCCTCCCGCCCGACTCAACAAACAAACGAGGCTGAGGCCGAGCCACCGATTGAGCGGAGCAGTGCGGAAGATTTGCAAGGCGCCCACTCGGTGTTAAAGCACGGAGCCGTGATTGCGTCCGTCCACAGCCATCTCCTAACAGTCCATTAATGAGGAAGTGAAACGGAGGAGCACGCGGGGATTAATGAAGTGGTGAAAAAAGAAAAGTCTGAAGTGCACGCGGTCACCATCGATAGTAACAAGCACCTGTGAAGCTCGTCTCCCTCGTTAAACGTAGAAACTGAGTGAGCGAGCGATGGGTCAGATGGGGACGACGGTTTAACACAAACAGATATGAGGTCGAGCACATGGCTAACTTTAATAGAGAACTCACAGCTGCAGATGTCTAGACACACACACACACACACACACACACACACACCGGGGCAGGGGTGGCCTGGTGGTAAAGGTGCTGGATCGCTGATCCTAAGGTTGTGGGTTCAAGCTCCACTCTCCACGGGTTGTCACTGTCCCGCCCAGTACAGCTAACTGGGTTATCAGAGGCCGGCCGTGTCCCTCACTGTCTGTGGTGTGAGGTTCATGTAGCCGTCAGCATTTTTCTGCCCTGCGATGGCCTATCGAACTGTCCAGGATGCATTCTGCCCTCGTCTGGAGTCAGCTGAGATGGGTGCCAGCCTCAAACAAACATGAATGAACACACACACACACACACACACACACATACATATGCACATACACATACACACTCAAATACACATGCACACATAAACTTACACACACACACACACGCACACACATAAACTCACACATAAACTCACACATACACACACATGCACACACACATATACACACACATAAACTCACACATACACACACATGCACACACACACACGCTCACATAAACTCACACATACACACACATGCACACACATGCATGCACACACACACACACACACACACACATGCACACACACATACACATAAACTCACATACACACACACACACACACACACACACACACACACACACACACACACACAACACACACATAAACTCACACATACACACAGATGCACACACATGCACACATACACACACACACCTATGAGACAGGCAGCCAAAGATTCGCTTGTAATGAACACGGTATTGATGGAGCTCCTGATGTGTTTCTGCTGCCTGGCGTCTCTCTTTCTCATTCAGGGGTAAAATGGGATGTTTGGTGATAAAGAAATGTTTTTCCATGATTAAGGTAAAAACATGACCACAGTCTGATGCGAATGTGATTACAGTGGAAACGTGATCAGAAGAAATGTTCAGTATTCCTGTTTCTGTCCAAAGGTTTCACTTCACTCACGTTAGTTAAACCGAGAGACGTTTTTTCCGTTTTTCCCATTTACGAGCGTTAAAATGATATCAAAAACATAATCGGAGTCTTTCCTTCCCCAAGTGTTCCCACATGTGAGTGTATGAGCAATATATGTGGAAAAAGTAACCGAGGAAAGATGAACATGTCACTGAAGGGAAAAAATAGCCCTGCAAAGCGGGAAGTACTACTCATGCGCCACATTTAAAGAGATATTGCTGGTCCCAGGATGGACACAAAAATGTCATGGTGTTTGCAAATGAATGCGCAGAACACAAATTCAAGATAGCAACCATGGTGGATCACACCGTGATGAGAATCAACTGCCTTGTGTAGTTACCGATTCCCAACGGCCACACCAAACATAGTGCCAATCAGTAACTGCTGCTTTTCAGTTCGTATGCACCACACAAATTAAAGATACTAGCAGCGGCGGCGGCAGCCAAACTGGATATTGGACCAATGTTAGCGTGCACGAGTAACTGTGGGCAGACGACAGGCGAAGGGATATCACGTGTTACATCAACGCCCCTCATGCTGATTGGACTGATGGGTAATAAATAAGAAAGATGATCACATTAAATACAATCATGAATAATTATTACACAGTGGAGTGGCTGATTGGCTGATGTCACAGGGTGTCCTTATGTCCGTCTACCTTCTTGTTCTCTCTTTAAAAGCATGCTATCATGGTCAGTCATGCCGGAGTCCCTGCATGCACAGCCCCACCCCCTCCTTCTATGTGTGTCTGCTGAGGTGCACATGCTACTTCTGAGCTACCAGTGATCCTGATCCTTCTGTTCTCTGAATCTGAATGCTAGCAACCTGCTTAATGCACACACACACACACACACACACACACACACACACACACACACACACACACAAAAGATGCAATTACTACAGGTTAGAGTGACAACATTAACTGAGCTAACCACTGACAAGACAACAGGCAGCTGGCTGGAGTAGATAATCAGGGACCTGAATATTCAGTGATAGTTGTGAATTTAAATAGAGCTTATAACTGTATTTTCATCATCATCATCATCATCATCAAGGTCCATAGCCATTTGGCCGTAGGTCAGTGCTTCTCAATTATTTTCTGTGCCCCCACCCCTACCCCGCGCACGAGTGACTATAAATAGTATTATCATCATTTTCTGTAACCGCTTAATCCTTAATAGGGTCTCGGGGAGGCTGGCGCCCATCCCAGCCGACTCCGGGCGAGGGCAGAGTACACCGTGGACAGCTCGCCAGGCCACCGCAGGGCTAAATAGTACATTTTTTTTGTAAATATTATTTGTCTATAAGATTGTTATTAGTACACCTCTGCATAACATTGTATCTTTACTAACATTAAAAATAAAAAAGACAGAAATATAGTTCAACTTACAATCAAGAAAAACTTCATCAATGTTGTTTTTTAATCTGTAAAAGAAAAGATTTAAAGTGCACCAATGTGCCTGAAATTTAAAAAAAAAAATCCTTATTTAAACTCATTCAACTTATTTATGTGTTAATATCTCCGTCTCGCTCCACCTTCCTCTTCCTTCCTGTTAGAACTTTTTTCGTGTTGTTTCTTGAGGGATTGTTTACTGCACTTCATATCGTTTGCTCATGTGAAAAACCGCTACACCATAGTGCGACAATGAGAGCGCCACTGCCAACTGCTGGAAGGGAGTTGCAATTACACTTAATTCTCGTACACTCTTCCAGAAAAGCATGTTCCCCAGGGTCATACGCGTTCCCCCGGCATCACACCGCGCCCCCCACTATTTGACAAGTAGGTGCACTTTGCTGTCTTCCACCAGACGTTTCTAATTTCCTCTGTCGTCTGCATCCGTACTTTGTCACAGTGGAGGACGCAGTCATTTTTATCCCGGGCCTCAGCCGATCCGGTATGTGGTTTCTTTCCGGTGTAAACATGCTTAAGTGTTTTGATAGGCAAAATTCTCTGGTAGCGCCCAACTCTTCTCCAGGCATGGACAGCCGTTGGCTCTTGAGTGAGCTCATCCGCCCTTGGACAGATTTTGATTTTCGCCCTGCCAGGTGTCCACACACCCACCTCATCGATATAAACTTGATGGGGGAGCCGGTTTAGTCGCGACCACCCGACCATGAGACCGGTAGTACAGGATTATATGGCATCTGGAGCAGGTCTTCCTGACTTGACCTGACCTAGTTTGTATTTTAGATTTTTCAATGAAACAGAATTATCCTCTCGCCTGATGTTAAATCAAAATGGCGCTCATACACTGATAGAAGTTCAAACTCACTTCAGCCCGTTGAACAAGTTTAAAGATTGTAGTTATTCTAGTTGAAATAAACACAGACACAAATCATTGAATCGATGAAAAACTCTGAATACAGTTGTTGCGACATGTCATGAGTGCTAATGTTAGCAGTAAACACCCTTATTGGGGGTGTCCGTGTTTTTATTTTCCCCAGTCGGTCCTCACCGTTGCGAAGCAGTACTTTATCACGTATCTGGGCAGGAAGCTGTATAGCGCACATCACTGTGCTTTAAAACAATATCTCAAAGCAATTTGACTTTAATGGCTGTGATGTACAGAAATATTCACTTTAGCATCAATGATTAGCTTTTTGGTCCAGCTGATGTAGTGGTGTGGACTCATTCTGTCACAACAGGCTATTAAACAACTAAAAAAAAGAAATTACAAATCGTGAGTCGGGCGCACACGTGAGGTGTTCCTGTGCTGAGTTTGTATGCGCTCCCTGTGATTTGGAACAGAATTAGCCTACTGTGCGTGTCTGTGGACCGCGGGAGGAAACTGGCGTGCCTGGAAGAAACCTGTGGATTCACAGGGAGAGCAAATAAACTCCGCACAGAAACACCTGAGGCTAGAAATTGAACTCGGGGCTTTTTTGCTGTGAAGCAGACGTGCTAACCACGACCCCAAAGTTCCGCTGCGGCCTAAATAATAAATTAGTCCAGAAAAGTCCAGGGTGTCGGTGGGGGTAAAGTTATGATTTTATCTCATGCACTTGTTACTTTATAAATACTGAGACTCTGTTTTATGTTAATTTAAGCACAAGTGTGCAGTCGTTATTTATTTAAAGAGAACTCAGCTGTTGATTCTGGGGTTTGTTCAGTGAAAACAAGATAAAATACGAATTGAGGACCTGCACCAGAATCTCGAGTTTTTTTTTCTCCCCGTTTTTTAAAATAACAGCCATAACTCCCATGTCCGTGAGCGCCGAACATAAACACGGGTGCCCAAACCAAGAGCCAGCGTTTCAGAAGCGATCATCCAAAACTAAGCACAAATCACTGGGCCGGGTGTTCACGATGGAGCCGCGCTATAAACCAAAGGCAATAAACTCAATTATTTCTGTACTAAACTTTCTGCGCTGAGAAAACAACATCAGACACGACTGAAAATGTTTGCTCTGTAACAATGAGCGTTGCCACTCAGGCCGCTCGCAGATACATAACCTGCAATTGTGGTTTCTGCGTTCATATGTATGTGTGTGTGTGTGTGTGTGTGTGTGTGTGTGTCTATGTGTGTGTATGTGTTTGTATGTGTGTGTGTGTATCTGTAAGTGTGTGTGTGTGTGTGTGTGTGTGTGTGTGTGTATATGTGTGTGTGTGTATATATGTAAGTGTGTGTGTGTGTGTGTGTGTGTGTGTGTAATAACCAGGTGTGTAATTAAAAACAGTGCTATACATGGAATATTTACTACTTCATCCGTACTGCATAGTGGACGCACCTTGAGCTGTGTGTTGATGTTGTTTTTGTCCACCATACAGCACATATAGCAGCAGGAAGAAAGTACTGTGACCCCGGTGAGATTTGAGCTCCTGAAGGATCTCAGGAAATATTAAGTCATCATGATGTATGTAACTTTGATAGGTGCACTTTCTGATGTTGCGCCCCTGAAAAATTTACTAACTTGGATCCATGTTTGCTCGCCAATGAATGAAATATGGAGAAAAACAAACAAAAACAGAACTACTCTGTCAAATATACGTAATCACAAAACAGAAGTGTTATTGGGCCTCCAATAAACCCAGAGTTCCATAAATCTCGTTTTTAAACATCTGTATTTGACAGGCTGCTGCTCCAAAGAAAGCACAGGCACCGAGTGACTTGAAGCACACATACACACACACACACACACACACACACACACACACACACACACACACACACACACACACACAAGCACTTTTTTGAAGGTTTGCAGGGTGGATAGTGTTTGACCTTTCAGATCATTCAAGGTCAAAATAATTATCTAATTTGAAAGTCCATGGTTTCGTTTCAGTGTTCCATGTACAGTAACAGCATGTGTACCAGGACTCATGTTAAAGTTATAAGCGCTCTGCCTCAAAACCTCGTGACCTTGCTCTACCCTTGAACTACTAATAACAAAATCGAGTCATCGCTACAGGGGTGACGCAGCTGTTCCGGGTGTACTCTGCCCTTGCCTGGAGTCGGCTGAGATGGGTGCCAGCCTCCCCCTGACACTAATTAGGATAAAGCGGTTCAGAAAATGAATGAAGCAAATCATCTCTGAGACCCAGGTCAGGTCGTGTCCTCACCAAGTTTAGTGAAAATCAGTGCGTAGGTCAGGGTTTGGTTCTGAGACAAACTAACAAACACAGGTGATTACAACACCTCTGGCAACTCCTTTTTGACATGAAGACTTGTAATGTGTAATATAAGCTCACAGTAAAAGCGACCTGTACCCATAACAGCTGATTTATAGTGCAGCCCCATCAGCGTACAATATGACTTGGACAATTGTCCTGTTTCCTGCCATCGCGTGAAACTCCATTATATTGGTGTGTTACCAATAAAAACTTACCGTATTTATAATTAATAATGAAACTATGCCAAAAAATATGGGCTCACACACCACTACTTCGACTCGCACTGAATAACAAACAGAATTTAACTCGTTTAGAAAAAACTTTCCCAAAGCAAGACAACACTAAACATTAATGGGAACACAGAAGATGACGTTGTTAAACGGATAATTAAACTTCAGGACAGGTACACTTACATTCAGAACACACCCTTATTTTATACGACTGAGGATTACAGGCATTGCTCAAGAACCCGGATGTGGCAGCTCGGCAGAACTTGGACTTGAACCAAGCACCTTTGGAAGAGTGACCCAGAGCTTTAACCTCAGCATTGACAGGTGACAGAATCAAACACGGAAATCAGCGAGTGAAAGGCGATGAAAAGAAAGCCTGGCGTTAACCTTTCCTTCTTTCACTCCAGCATGGAGTTGGGAAACGCACGGGACATTACTTCATGTATCTATTTTCTCCAGGAGCTGCACTACTCTTAGAACACCATCCTCGAGATCCATCCCTGCAGAAAAACATCCTCAGACCCCATCAGGAGGGAAATCTATCAGGAGCGCCGCCTTTAGCTCTCAATATAGTTTTGTTTTGAATGCTGATTGTTTACATTTTTTGACAGAGGAATACTGTATTCATTAGAAAAAAAATTAATGAATTTGATTTCATTTGTCTGAATCAGTGAGACACTTAAAAATCAGAGCACCTTTTGTTTTCCTCGAGAACTCGACTTCTTCAATGATGTCCCATTTGTTTAGTAGAGTTCAGTTTTATTTTATTTTTGGGTTGAGACATTGGACAGTGCCCCTGTTTTTAAGTAAAATAATGGTATAGTATTCCTTTATTATGGTGACTGTAGGCTCCCACATGGCACATTGACAAGGTGTGAGGCTATTAAACTGAAGCTTGTGAGTTCGAATCTGGTTTAACATCTCAGCCATCTGTGGCGGGGAGTCCATGGAAGCTAAAAGACCAAGGTCTCATGGGAGGGAGGGACAGCATACACTCACTTCCCTGTCACTCACAGTGATCACCAGCCAATCATGGGTGTCTGTGAGCTCATTTGTGCGAGAGGACAGATATGCTTTTCCTCTGAGTGTGTTAGACCGTCCCCCAAATACGTATGCGCCAGAGTTCGAAAAGAGGCTGGTAGCTAGCACTGCATGTCAGGGAGGGGATTGTGTGATAGGGAAATTGGGTGGGAATAACTTTTAATATCTTTTAAAATTATATTTATGTAAATAACACTGGGATGGGGATATAACTAAATTAGAGACCAAATAGGGGAAAAATCCAAAAAAAAGTATGGCAACTCTGACTGGGAACTGAAACCAACAACTGTAGTTTCTGAGAGATTATTTTCATATTAACTCATTAAACTAACAGCAGATTTTTTTTTAAATAAAAAAATCTAAATAATTTTGAAAAACTATCTCAAAAAAACAGAAAAAGATTTTTAGATTTATGTCAAATCTGAAAAACAAAAACCTTTTTTTATGTGATGGAAAGACCCTTCCATGTTCTGACTAATTTTTTGAAACAAATAAAACGCATTGGGGCGGAGCATTGGGGAAGTGGTTATCGCAGTCCGCCTCTCAGCAAGGCAGTCCTGGGTTTGATTCCTGGACTCGGGGTATTACGGGTTTTCTCCCACAGTCCAAAAACATGCATAATAACCTAAATGTTTGTTCCAGATTGCCCCTAGGTGTGACTGTAAATGTCCCCATTTGACAATTTCACTAATGTTGGAGCGGCTCAGAAATGGAATAATTACTATTATATTTGTTTAAGGTTCGTTTACGGTACATCATCGAGGGACTCTTATTATTGGGCAAAAAAAAAAAAGCAAAGTATCAAATACCTTATCCCTGCTTCATACAAAAATAATAACAACTGAAACAGGGCTAGTGGTGGAACAGTGGAACGGTGCGGGATTACTGACCCCAAGGTCGGGGGTTCAAACCCCTTGTCACTGCTGTCCCCCCAGTGGGTTATCGATATCAGCTGGGCCGGCCATGTCTCTCACTGTCTGTGCTGAGAGGTGTAAAAGAACCATTGCTGACTTTCGTCAAGAAAATCAAGTTTCTGCCCTGAGATGGCCTGGAGAGCTGTCAGGGTGTACGCTTGTTTTCACCCAGAGGCGGATGAGATGGACGTCAGCCTAATTAGGATTAAACTGTTTCGAGAATGAATGAATAAAAACTTGAGATTTTCCAAAATACCAGAAAATTTGAGATGAAAGGGGAACCGTGTCGGATTTCAGAGAGAACTATAAACAGAAACAAAATATAATACTTATTTATTATTTACCTCTAAAATAATTACAAATAAATATTTACCTGGAACTTTGAGTTGTTGTGTTTTCCTAAGTTGAACACGAGTCCTTTATATCTACAAAGGGGGCAGGGCCTGTTCCAGAGAGACGCCATGTTGCGCTGTTACAGGTTCGTAAAATAAATAAACCTTCGGCATCGATGGGCTTCACACAGCTGCGTGGATCTGAGAGGAAGTGAAGGAGGGAAAGAAGAAAGGAGGACAAGAAAGAAAACAAAGGTGAATGATAGAAATTGAGAAGAAAAGAAAAAAAGTGCGCTGGCTAGTGCAAAATAAATAGATTTACTAATACAGTGCTGAGGAATAAATCTGAAAGTGTACACAGAATGAAAATGTAATTTTTAATCAGAACCACAGGTTCATTTCCTCTCATTCACTTCCTGAACCACTCCGACTAGACTCGCAGGGAGACTGAAGCCCATCTCCTCCGACACTGGGCAAGGGCACACCCTGAACAGTTCACCAGACCATCGCAGGGCAACAAACACACACACACACACACACACACACACACACACACTACTATTTACACTCACATTCTCAGCTATGAGCAGTTTGGAGGAAACCAGTGTTCCCTGAGGAAACCCACGCAAGCACGGTGAGAACATGTAAACTTCACACAGACACATCCTCAACCAACCCAGGATTCAAACACAGGATCTTTCTGCTCTGAGGCGGACGTGATATCCACTACCTCCTCATGTCTCCCAGCACCTTAGGTTGGACCAGCTACATTTCATTGTACTATAAAAACTATAAAAGGTTTCCATTCATTCATTTTCTGAACCACTTAATCCTAATTAGAGTCGCAGGGAGTTGGGACCCATCTCAGCCGACTCTGGCCGAGGGCAGGGTACACCCTGGATGGCTCGCCACAACCATTCATACTCACCCTCACAACTAAGGGAGATTTGGAACAGCCAATTACAGTGCCTGTTGTTGGACTGTGGGAGGAAACCAGAGAACCCTGAGGAAACCTACCAAGCACGGGGAGAACATGCAAGCTCCACACAGAAACACCCCTGGTGGGAATCGAAGCCAGGACCTTCTTGATGCGAGGTGGACGTGCCAACCACTACGACACTGTACCATCTAAATTTTGGTTCTAGTGCAATGCGGTGCTCAGTATACTAGTAAATAAAAACGCAGAAAGTTTTTTGTTTTTTTATGAATGACACATAAAAATGATGACCACATCGGTTCTCTTGGATCCGGTCATTATTTAATGCCTCCTTCTTGCGGATGTGGATCCGCGCATGCACTTCTCATCTCTAATTGTCTATGGCCTTAATCCAGTCTACATATGGCAGTGTTTCCCACGTGGCCAGTCCTACACCCACACGCTCTGCCCTCCCGCTGATAGCCATTACTTCTTAGATTTCAAAGACTCTCGACTTGTTTGAGCTAAAACACAGATCTAAGCTCGTTCTTCCTCCCGTCTCCTCTTATGCTCTCCCTAATTATTATTATGAAAGTGCGGCCTGGGGGGACCCGGGGAGCTCGTCTGGGTTTGGCACTGTCCGCGGTAGTAACGTATCAGGAGCTTTATAATCCAGTTTGACTTTTGGTTTATTATATCTGCGGGCACATCACACGCCCGTTGTTTCTCTGCCTCACGTTTCCATTCATGGATGTGTGTAGCTGAGCTTATCTGACCATCACGTGCAGTGGAGGTGGTTTTCCAGACCCGAGTTAAAAGCCGTATCATGTTGTTTTAGTAAAGTCGAAGATCACTTTGAATATAAGTCTGTAAAAGCTGCTCACAGGTTGCTTGGATTTGGGAGAATATAGAACATATAGGTATCATGCAGAGGAAATTTAAACCTCCTCGCGATGGTGCGTTCCACACGCAGTCCATCAGACCTGCACCAACACCTTCTGTAATTGAGCTCAAACAGTTAATCCCCCTGTGATCACATCGGAGATGTTCCTACAAGGTAAAGAAGGCCTGACGTTGAGGAAATCACCTCTTTGACAGGACTTTGGCATGACAGGCATCCAAGTGCATGACCATCTACCTGGAGATCAAAACTGGCTTGCGGTCATCTACAATCAGGACTCCAAGAACGTAAATCAGTCGAGCTCACACGGAAGGGGGCGATTGCATACGATTTCTATCTACCAATTTCAGAGATCATCTGCCAAGCCTGGATGACTGTGAGATCCTTCATAAAAAGGGGCGGGTATAGCGCGAGCACAGCAGTAGATGTAGACACACATGAGGATGTGGGAGGCAGTATGTCATGGAGGGTGCACATGCTTGCTAATGCCCCTCCCTGGTTAGCAGTGGTCGTGTATGATGGGAAGGCAGGTGAGATTTGGCTATTAGGTTGGAGAAAATGGGAGGATGAAAATGATCGTGACAAACGTTTTCTTGCGAGTCCCAGCTTATAGCAAGGATCTACAAGATCCTCCGTCAGTTCCGAAGGACTATGGCTGCGCTCTGGCTGGTATCCCGGCTGGTGATACTCTCCGGTAAACAGAGCCGGGGTAGGGAGTAATGGAGGACAGGCTGTTACCAAAGCAGCAATTCCCCCCTCTCGGCGTCACTGGAAGGATCCAATGGAAGGGCAAGTGCCTTACAACTGGGTTCCAGTGCCGCCGCAGGAGTTACCAGAACGTTACTGCGAACTGCCGCAGGGTACTCCGATTCCTGATTAGAAACATGCTGACGGCTGTGCAGCTCCTCTTGACGAAAGTCAGCAATGATTCTTTTACATGTCTCACACCATCGACAGTGAGAGACATGGCCTGCCTTTGATAGCCCAGTTAGCTGTACTGGCACTACAAGGTCCAGATGTTTTATAATGAGACACCATGTGTGTTTCGCACGTTTGTCTCGCAGCAAGAAGGTCCTGGGTTCAAATCCTGGGATCGGTGCGGGCTTTTCTTTCTGGAGGTTGCATGTTCTTCCCATGCTTGAATGGGTTTCCTCCAGGTAGGGGTACCTGGTAACTGGGGAGTTTTCTTGTACAGTCCAAAAAGCATGTGCATTAGGTTCATTGGCTGTTCCTCTAGAACATGATGCATGGCTTCAGAATCTGTGACCTAAAACCAAATACCACTCTTGATTAGGCAATTTAATCATTGAAGCCTGGTGGTGGCAGCGTCACACTGCAAAAATGTAGATAGTAAATATAAATACTGATGTGAGAAGATAAATCATCTGCTGGTGAAGTAAGATTTCTGCATTTATTTATTCGCCCAACCGTTTAATGTTTCTTGGGCAACTCTGGGCAAGGGCAGGGTACATCCTGAAGGGTCAACACACAGGCAACAATCATCTCTCCACTCACACCCAGGGGCAATTTGGAGTGTAGGAAACTTATAGCTCATACCAAACTTATCTCCAGCGTATGATGACAAATGTAGACGTATCTGATGTGTTTCCGGACAACCTTAGAACTTTTTACTGAACGTCTTTGTAACATACAGCTGGAGTATTACAGCCATAGTAACAGTATTTCGGGGATTGGTATATAAAATGGGGATCAAACAAGGAACCGGTCAGTACTTCCCACTACTCCATCATTGATTATCATTTGTCATAAGCTGCGAACACTGCAGGCATTGATTTGTACACCCCAGTTCAAAATATGCTAAATATTGCAATCAACTGATGAGTGACTTAAGAGGCAGCGGTGGCCTGGTGGTACGGTGCTGATCGCTGATCCTAAGGGTGTGGATTCAAGGCCCACTCTCAAAGGGTTGTCACTGTCCCCCCCAGTGCAGCTAACTGGGTTATCAAAGGCCGGCCATGCATCTCACTGTTTATGGTGAGAGGTTCATGTAAAAGAACCGTTGCTGACTTTCGACAAGAGTAGCTGCATAGTCGTCAGCGTGTTTCTGTCCCGCGATGGCCTGGCAAGCTGTCCAGGGTGTACTCTGTGCTCACCCAGAATCATCTGAAATGGGTGCAAGCCTCCTTGCTAACCTAATTAGCATTAAGCGGTTCAGAAAATGAATGAATGAATGAGTGACTTAAAAAAATGACGAGTGAGAACAATCACCTAAATTACCTGCAACCTGTGGCCTGTGCACGTGGAATGTATGAGCCAAACGCCAGCATACTTAGAAATTTTGTGCATGCACATAATATTTTGTCGATCTTCTGTACTACGATTTATACCAGCGTGTTGTTAACTTACACAGAACTTAATTATAACGTATCCGATATACACCAGCGTATTCGTCAGATTCCGCAACATGTGACAGGGGTTCGCGGCAGAGATCAGCAGAGGGTGAACTCGCCGTTAGCAGCACAGCATTGTGAGTTATAGAATGTTCACCAAAGTGAAAACAGACCAATGATGTAAGAGCTTTTAGCTGAAAAAGTCGATTTAGAATTTCAGTAGAAAATAAATCTTGGATGTAAAGACGGAACCTCGTGGGAGAGAAACGTGTGTGAGGTTTGACGGGGAATCTGTTAACAATGATTTAATGCTGTGGCCCAATGGAAAAGCACTTTAGCGATACACGAGATAGTCCTGGACTTTCCTGGTATTATGAGCGCCAGTACACGTGGTAACGACGGCACTCAGATCAAAGCAGTGACTCCGTCCACTCGCTCCACAGCTCCTTAACCCACATCATAACAAGAGCGAAGCGAGGCTTGGCGGCAGGGCTGCTAGCATGGTTCAATGCTAATACTGCCAATGCCTGATCTTATTACAGCTCATCCGCCCGATCTGCTGGGCACTACTTTTAAAATCACTTATAGTTTTGTTGAACTGTTCAGGTTCCTTTCACCAGCTCTTACTAACTCAACAATATCTTTAATTTAGATAAATCAAATCAAATTTGACAGAGACTCGGCCATGCACTGCTATAATAAGTTAAAACTAGCGGTGTCTACAGAGTCTAAGGTATAAAGTTCGATAGTGTATTGGCATAACTAAAAAACAAATAGTTAAAATACATCCCTCTCATTTGAAAGATTTACAAGATGGTTAGGGTTTTGACCTTTAAAAGGTCAAAGGTAATTCTCCATTTGAAAGCCCCAGTGCAGCGAAGTGGATTATCACTGTCATGTAAAAGAACCATGGCTGACTTTCGACAAGAGGAGGTGCATAGCCGTCAGCATGTTTCTGCCCTGTGATGGCCTGGCAAGCCGTCCAGGGTGTACTCTGCCCTCGTCCAGAGTCGGCTGAAACGGACACCATTCTCCCCACAACCCTAATTAGCATGAAGTGGTTCAGAAAATGAATGAGTCACAGCATGTCTATCAGCACTCACCTCAATGCGATAAACATTCTATCTCCAAGACGTTGTAACCTCGCTTTGTTCTTTTCCTTTGATCTATATATTCCAAAATCAAAACATCTGTGCGACTCAGGAACGTTGGTTCTCTGACCAAATTTGCTGAAAATCTGTGCATGCATGTGGTCACTTGGCAACTTTATTTTATTTGTTCGTTCATTAATCTTCTGAACTGCTTAATACCTAATGAGGGTCACGTGGAGGTTGGTGCCCATCTCTGTGCGAGGGCAGAGTACACCCCAGACACCTCACCAGGCCATCACAGGGCAGAAACACACTGACGGCTATGCAGCTCCTCTTTACGAAAGTCAGCAATGGTTCTTTTACATCAACCTCACACCAGAGACAGTGAGAGACATCATCGGCCAGTTAGCTGCACTTTGGGAGCCTTATTTCACACGGAGGTTATAATCATCAATGACGTGTTATTGTTATTAGCCTGAATTCATTATTTATTCATTTACCAAACCATTTAATTTTCCTCTAATAAAAATATTGGAAGGCTGGAGCCTATCTCAGCCACCTCAGGGCAAAGGCAGGGTACATCTACAACAACTTTCCAGTCCAGTGCTGGGCAACACACACAAGCAATCAGACTCACACTCACACCAACGGCGATTTGGAACAGTCAATTATATGTCCTAATGTCCATGTCTTTGGACTGTGGGAGGACACGAGTACCTGGAGAAAACACTCGCAAGCACTAGGGGAACATGCAAACTCCACAGGGAAACACCCTTACCGAGCCACAGCGACTCAAACCCAGGACCTTCTTGCCATGAGGAGGATGTGCCAACCTTTACGCCAGCGAGCCTCCCCCACCCGAATTTGATTCATAATAATTTCTCATAGTTATAATCACTGTCATGGAAATGCTGTGAAACAAGTGCTCCAACTGTTTAACTTACAACAGCCATCAACTACAAACCCTTAACCTTTCTGAACGCCGCCCCCTGACTCCAACACTTGTGCCAGAACCTCGGCTGCTGACGTTGATTTGCGAGATATAATTTGCTTTATTTTCATTACAAAACTAGCTGGTTCTGGTCAATCGAGTGAAATCCTGTTACAACAACAGCGGAAGTCAAGTGCATGTAAGCTGGTCAGTGATTGGCTGTCGGGTGCCGATGCGCGATAAGTGCTGGCAGGTGTTTGAATGCTCACACTAATCTAGCAGCCGGTAAACTGGCCGCTGGTGTTCAAAGGGTTAAACATCTACTCGGTGATAGCAAAACATCATCTTTTGTATCAATGACGTGTAATTTTTACGATATCCTGTTTTGCGTCTATTTCGAATGTCACTTTTCCTTTTGGGTTTTATGTGTTTAAAAACATAACAATAAATTGCAAGTACGGATTAGAAAAGATAAATTTGCTAAGACATGATGGGTTGCTTGATCTTTGGCTCTATTTGAGAAGTGTATATTATTTATATTATAACGTCTCTGTCACTGTATTAAAGTTAAATAACTGTAAATTACAAAGGTTTTGAGTTGCTAGGCAACAGGGAGTCATGGAACCAAGCTAGGCCTGACTGAAAGCTAGCTAGCAAGTAGCTGCTTATGAACAGTATAAAGCTAACTGATGCTGGAAAAAGACAAAAAGCTCAAGATTCCGTCAGACGTGTTGGTATTACTCGAACAGACGGTGCATTATGTGCTTATGTTTAACATTCAGCGCTAAATGTGGAAAGAAACTTGTGTGGATTCTGGTGCAGAAAAACATCACGCGGCATGTCGGCGCTCATTAACTCGGTCAAGTCTGTCAGAAAGTTGACCGTTCGTGTCCTGTAAATACGGTGAATACACAACACGCTTTTCTTTTTCTTGATTATGTTATGGCAGCAGAGAAGGCGCGAGTTCACGTAGCATGGCTAATTTGGGTGAGCTGTGGTTTTTGTCAAATTATAAAAAAAACAAAGTGAAATAGTGTTTATATCAGTATTGGCTTTGTGTGAAAACTCACTAGTCACAGACAGTGTGTCATTATTTCCTCCGTCGTGTTCAGATCGTGAGGATACACAGTCGCAGTTAGCTAATAGCGTAGCGCGTGCGCGTGTGTGTGTGTGTGTGTGTGTGTGTGTGCATGTGTGTGTGCATGTGTGTGTGTGTGTGTGTGTGTGTGTGTGTGTGTGTGTGTGTTGTTGCTTTGAGCCTCACTGTAGATGCTAGTCATGTGCTAAATCATTTTGTGCCTCATTATACACATTTTAGGGTGCATTTAAAAACATATTGAGGATAAGATCTACTTTCCAGATATAAATAAAAGTAAAATCAAGAAAAAAAACATTGTGGAGGAGGAGGACAGTCACTTCTCACAAACAGCTCGCTAGCATCTAAAGTTCTCGACATTAAAACAGTTAAATAAGTTAATTCTCCTTTGGGGGTAACAAATTGGGGGGGTAAATAAAAGACACACACACACGCGCGCACACACACACACACACACACACACACACACACACACACACACACACATACACACACACACACACACACACACACACACACACAAGGCGCTAATACAAGACAAAGATGAAACCTGTGTGTGTATGCGTGACCTATTTGTGTTTCATTCACATTAGCCCTGCACACATGTATACATGTGTGTGTGTGTGTGTGTGTGTGTGTGTGTGTGTGTGTGTGTGTGCGTGCGCGCACATGTTCTGGCTAGGTAATTAGCATTGCTGATTCTGAGAGCTAAAGGGCTCCTCTGAGGGCAGTGAGGAAAAGTTTAAGAAAACAGGACATGCTCAGACGTTAGCATTCGGCTAGCCGGACGGTCCCGAGGCACGTTCACATCACTCCACACACAAAGATGATGGGGTTCTCTTTACATCTCCTCTGATTTCCGTCTCCTCACCATCACTCTGCACGCCTGCTCAGTTTAACTGTTCCCCACCGATAACAAATCTGTAGGTAAAGTGAGACGGAGTGGGTGTGGGTTGCTGGACTGCAAGGTGGAGCTTTAGATCTGAAAAGCATGTTCAGTGCATTGCCAGAGTGTTTAATGAAGGCAAAAAAAAGGATAGAAAATGTACACATCCACTAAAGGCTATGATGATAAAAAAAAAAAAAAAAAAACATCACTCACTGATTGGTCAAAGGTTTAATCTGGTCAGGATCGTAGGGGAGACTTGAGCTTATCTCAGCTGACACCAGGTACACCCTGAACCGCTCACCCGAGTATTGCAGGGCCAAAAACGACACAGCTAATTAGTTTAATGTGCATGTCTTTTGGACTGTGGGAGTAGCCGGAGGAAACCCGCACAAGCACCAAGCACAGGGAGAGCATGCAAACTCCCCCCAGAAACACCTGAGCCTGGGAATCAAACCCAGGACCTTCTTGTTGTGAGTTAGACGTGCTCACCATTTATATAAAATAAATAATTTATATCGGTAAAGGATGGTGGTGGTGGTGGTGGTGGTGGTGGTAATAAAAGTGTTATAATAAGGCAGCATGCTCCGAGAAGAAGGTGCTGGCTTTGTGTGCCAATCTTGGTGAGGTTATTTGTGCGGCGTTTGTTCTGCCCGAGATCACATGGGTTTACTCCAACAGTCCAAAGTCATGCACACGAAACTAACTGTCTGTTCCAAATCGTCACTGGGTTTGAGTGTCAGGGTGATTTTGGTTGAGTGTGTGTTCGCCTGTAATGGAATGGTGAGCTATTCAGGGTGTACCCCATCTTCTCCCAAACTTGGGTTAGATAGGCTCCTGCCTTCTCACAATGTTAGTGAGAGTGAGTCAAAAGGTCATTGAGAGACAGAGGAAGTGATTGAGAGAGTGTAAAGGAGAGCATGAGAAAGGTAGAGAGTGAGAGCACTAAAAGGGTAAGAGAGTGAGTGAGTGAGAGAGGGAGGGAGTGAGATTGTGAGTGAATAAGAGTTTGTGAATGAGAAAGTGACTGAGGGAGTGAGAGTACGAAAGAGTCAGGGAGTGGGTGAGTGAATGAATGAGGGAGAGCGTGATGAAGAGAATGAAGGTGAGTGAATAATGAAAGGGTCAAGGAGTGAGTGAGAGAATGAGAGAGTGAGTGAGAGAATGAGAGAGTGAGTGAGAGAATGAGAGAGTGAGGGAGAGAATGAGAGAGTGAGGGAGAGAATGAGAGAGTGAGGGAGAGTGGGTGACAAAGGAAGTTAGTGAGTGAAAGAGAGAGGGAGTCAATGAGTGAAAGTATGAGTGAGAATGAAAGAGTGACTGAGAGAGAGGGTGAGTGAGGAGTGAGTGAGAGTGGTGAAGAAGTGAGTGAGAGAGTGAGGGAGAGAGTGAGAGATGGAGTGGGTGAGTGATTAGTGAGAAAGTGAGTGAGGAATTGAGTGAGAAGTGGAAAGAGGGAGTGAGAGAGTGAGACATTGAGCGAGGAGTAAAAGAATGAAAGATTAACAGAATGGAGGAGAGTGTGAGTAAAAGGGTTAGTGTGTGAGTGAGGAGTGATAGAATGAGAGAGTGAAAAGTGGATGAGTGAGGAGGAAAAGAGTGAGTGCGGGAGATAGTGAGAGAGCAGAGGGGATGAGTGAAAAGGAAAAGAGTGAAATATAAAGTGTCACTTTTTTCTTGGGTGAAAGGATTTTGTATGTTAAACTTTTACTCTGTTTATTTTTGCTTGCTTGTCTGTTTACTGTGTTTATTTTTGTTTGTTTTTCTGTTTACTTTGTATTTATTTTTGCTTGTTTGTCTGTGTTTGCTCTGTGTTTTATTTTTGCTTGTTTGTCTGTTTATTCTGTGTTTCTTTTTGTTTGTCTATGTTTACTCTGTGTTTATTTTTTCGATATCTATGAATAATTTCCCCTGCAGGAGCTCGAGCAGGAAGCGGAGGATATAAGAATTCCATTTGAAAGAAAGAGGAAACGGATCCGCGTGTAAGAATCTCAATCGATCGGAAAGCAAAGGTGATGACAGCGCCGGCGTGTATAAACTTCTTCCGTGAGAGAAAAACTCGCGGCGTTTCCTGTGAGCTTACAGCGACCCGAAATTCCAGCTCATTCGTTCATCATCACAAGTTTATCGTTTCTCCTCTTCTGTATCGTCCTCTTGATCGCTTTCTCTTTTTTGGGTTCTATGAGAAAAACAGTGCAAGCACGCATCATTTCTCTTGTTTTCCCTGTTGTGTCTTTATTCTGTTTTTCTCGTAGAACCAAGAAAAAAAGAAAATAATTAAGGAAAGAAAAAGTCTGTATCAGAGAGAGAGAGAGAGAGAGAGAGAGAGAGAGAGAGAGAGCGAGAGAGAGAGAGAGACAGAGAGAGAGAGAGAGAGAGAGAGAGAGAGAGAGAGAGAATGAAAAGAGAGTGTGTGTGTGTAAGGGAGATAGAATATGAAGCTGAGAGAGCGAGAGAGAGTGAGAGACAGGAAAGTAGAAATAAGTAAGTGGTTTATAGAGGGATGAGTGAGGGGCAAATGGAGAGATGAATGAAGAGACTGAGAAATAAAAACAAAAGCAGGCTTGAAGAAAGGGGTGTGAGGCCAGGCCCCGGTTCTGGTGCGGAATGATTGCGTTCCTCAGGGGTCTCTTCAGGAGGAATATCGAGCTTCAGTGCCGTGGAGACCCCTTAACCTCGGCTGTTCCACCCACACTCCCACCTACAGCTACTCTGCAGAACCCATCCTCTCTCCACCGGGACACCGAGGGACTGAACAAGTTGAAGCAAATCAAGCTTTAAATCTCAGTACAGGAGAGTTTAATCCACCGAGGAACCTCACAAACAGCTCCTGCTTCATTCCACATGTTGAGTTTATAACAAGAAAGAGAAAACCAAGGAGGGTGGACAAAAAAAGATTTCAGGTCATAACAGCCATCATTCTGACAAAACAATTTAGTGACAAGGTCACGCACTCAGGGTACCACTCGGGGTACTGACATGACCGGTGGGATGGGCTCAGAGAGGTACAGAGACTGGAAGATAGGGACATAAAATATAGGAAAGGAAGAGGTAGGGGAGCTGAGAGACAAAGTGGAAGAAACAGGTATATTAAAAAGGGACAGAGAGAGAGAGAGTACGTGAGAGAGGGATAGAGAGACAGAGAGAGAGAGAGAGAGAGAGAGAGAGAGAGAGAGAGAGAGAGAGAGAGAGAGAGAGAGAGAGAGACGGGTGGGGAGAAAGGGAAAGAAAGAGATTGAGAGAAAGAAATGAAGAGCGAGTAGCAGGTAAAGACAGATAGCAAGATGGAGAGTGGAGGGTAGGGAAAGACAGAGACAAAGTGGGGGAGACAGGTGAGAAAGAGAGGGGAGAGAGGAGAGAAAGAGAGAGAGACTCAGAAATGGCTTTTGCTTTACACTTGGTCTGGATCTACTGATCAGTTTGTCTCCTCCTGGCAGAAACAACCATCATCATCTTCTTCCGCTTATTCCGGGTCGGGTTGTTGGGGCAGCAGCATAAGCAATGATGTCCAGACGTCCCTCTCCCCAGCCACTTCCTCCAGCTCTTCCAAAGGGACACTGAGGCGTTCCCAGACAAGCCGAAAGACAGTCCCTCCAACGTGTTCTAGGTTGACCCCAGGTTCTCTTCCCGGTCAGACATGCCTGAAACACCACACCAGGGAGGCGTTTGGGAGGCATTGTAACCAGATTCTTGAGCCACCTGAACTGGCCTCTCTCAATGCAGAGGAGCAACAGTTCTACTCCGAGCTCTCCCCGGATGATTGAGCTACTCACCTTATCTCTAAGGGAGAACCCCACCGCCCGGTGAGGGGAAGCTCATTTCAGCTGCTTGTATCTGCAATCTTGTCCTTTTGATCACTACCCAAAGCTTATGACCATAGGTGAGGGTGGGAACGTAGATCGACTGCTAAATTGACAGCTTTGCCTTGCGGCTCAGCTCCCTCTTCACCATGATGGACCAGTACAGGCTCCGCTTTACAGCAGAGGCTGCAGCGATCTGTCTATCAATCTCTTGCTTCGTCCTTCCCTCACTCATGAACAAGAACCCAAGATACGTAAACTCCTCCACTTGGGGCAGGACCTCATTCAAGACCCGGAGAGTGCATTCCACCATAGTCCGACTGGGAACGATTGCCTCGGACTTGGATGTGCTGATTTTCATCCCGGCCGTTTCGCACTCGACTGCGAATTGCTCTGATGAGAGCTGGAGGTCAAGGCTTGATGAAGCCAAAAGGAAAACATTATTTGAAAAAAGCAGAGACGAGATCCGATGGTCAATGGTACACTCCAGTACCCCTGTACAGACTTTCCTGGGTAGGCTAAGGAGTGGGATTCCACGATAATTGGAACACACCCTCCGGTCTCCTTTTTAAAAAAAGTGGAATTACCACCCCGGTTTACCAATCCAGAGGTACGTGCCCTCAGTGACCACGCGATGTTGCAGAGACGTGTTAATTAAGACATTCCTACAGCATCCAGAGCCCTGACATATTCTGTGTGGCTGTCACCCACCCTCGGAGCACGACCACCGAGGAGCTTTTTGACTACCTCAGTGACCTCACTCAGCTCCAGTAACAGGCAGACCAAGACCCAAATATCCAAGGTTTTCCCCCTCCACGGAGGACATGTTGGTGGGATTGAGGAGGTCCTCAAAATATTCCTTCCACCTCTCCACAACATCCCTAGTCGAGGTGAGCAGCTCCTTACATCCACTGTAAACAGTATTTGTGGAGAACTGCTTCCCCCTCTTGAGACATCAAATAGTGGTCCAGAACCTTTTTGAGGCCAACAATTAGTCGCTCACCAGACCCTCACCAAACTCGTCCCATGCCTGAGATTTTGCATCAGCGAAGGCTTCGGCTGCAGCACGTTTGGCCTGCCAGTACCTGTCTGCTGCTTCGGGAGTCCCACAGGCCAATAAGACCTGATAGGCCTCCTTTTTCAGTTGGACAGCCCCTTCTAGGTGTCCTGGTGCTAAGTGCACTTGTGGACACCCTTATGTTCCAACATGGTGTTCATGACGGACAAACTGTGATGAGCACAGAAGTCCAACAACAAAACACCATTCGGGTTCAAACTGGAGAGGCTGTACCTACCAATCACACCCTTCCAGGTCACACTAACATTGCCCATATCAGCGTTGGAGTCTCCCAGAACAAATGAGTCTCTCAGTGGAGCGTTCTTCAACACACCCCCTAAAGACTCCAAGAAGGGTGGGTACTTGGAACTGTAATTTGATGCATAGGCATAAATAACAGTCAGGATCCATCCCCCCACCCAAAGACGGAAGGAAGCTACCCTTTCCTCGACTGTGGACAGCCCCAATGTGTGGGCACCAAGACAGGGGGCAACAAGGATGCCCACACTGGCTCGCTCCCTCCCTCTCCCTATGAGCAACTCCAGAATGGAATAAAGTCTAGCCCCTCTTGAAATGGGTGGTTCCAGAGCCCAAGCTATGTGTTGAGGTGAGTCCGAATATATTTAGTCAGTATCTCTCCACCTCACGCACCAGCTCAGGCTCCTTCCCTGCCAGAGAGGTGACATCCCATGTCCCAAGAGTCAGAGTCAGTAACCGAGGATCAGTCTGACAGAACTCATGCCTTCAGTTGCCACCTAACTTGAATTGCACCTGACCCCTATAGCCTCCCACAGGTGCTGGGTCCATGGGCAGGACAGTTTCCCTTGCCCGGACAAGGGTCATCAGGGTCCCCCCTGGAGCCAGGCCTGTGGGTGGGGCTTGAAGGCAAGCATCTGGTAGCAGAAAAAAAAAACAGTTTAGTGTAAATTATTGTGAAAGTTTGGATCCATCCATGTTCAGATCCAGAGCAGTGATGCGTCTCCTCAGGATTAATGCTGAGTTTCAATAAACTTCACTCTTCTTTCTCCATCAGGAAAACCGTTGATAATGAAACTCTTCAACACCTTTTACACAAGTGACATCACACCCATGATTATGAGCCAATCATGTGGAGTTGTTGTTGTTTGTTTTTTAATAGGTTCTCCTTTACCTGACTCTGCCCTGTTGAGGTAAATTCTGGGAAAGTGGCTAGATGAGAAGAACATTATGATGGTCTGTGCTCACAGAGCCTACTCACATCGCAGAAAGAAAAATAAACTCAAACAGAGGGAAGGAGGTTTTGCTTCAGGATAAAATGACTGTGAAAGAGTGGCGGACTTCTCATCACGGAGGCTCCGCCTCTGGGATGAGACGCTGTGATCAGAAAGGGTATTGGAGCTTTTGTAAAGTAATCCATCACAGAGCAGACAGGCACTGAGGAAACGGTGGAGATTAAAGTGTTCCATCTTCCCATTAATGCTCCACGGTTTCATTCTCATTCTTATGGCATGAAGCCATCTTACATCTGAACTACATCACTCGAATCTGATTGGTCACAAGGTATGCAATAATTTAGTTAACAGCACAGGAAGTCTTGGCTGGAACATGAACATTAATATTATTACATTTGCTATATTATCGTTTCTATAGCAACAGCTCAAACACAGTAGACGAATAAATAAATACTGTATAGCAACAGCTGGTTTCCGAAACTGTTGCTCCTTTCCAAGCAAATAATCATACGGGTAGGACTTGTCACCCTGGTAAGAAAAAAGTTGTGGCTATGCTAGGTAAGCTAGCTAAGCAGGACCAACAGTCATGCAAAACGATTTACAGCTGAGAGCCACTACCCTCCTTCAGTCGTTATAACGATACAATTGTGATGTCAAAAAATGGGAGTGCTTTTTTCTGAGCAAGCCACCACCTCTCCGTTAGACTGCTCTCCGTTATAGACCTCGTCGCCATTATACACGTCTCTGTTACCACATCCTTGCCTTTATTCACACACTCTTCATTATAAACCTCCTCGCCATAATACACTTCCTCGCCGTTATATATTCCTCTCCGTTATAAACCTCCTCGCCATAATACACTTCCTCGCCGTTATATATTCCTCTCCATTATGAACCTCCTCACCATAATACACTTCCTCGCCGTTATATATTCCTCTCCATTATAAACCTCCTCACCATAATACACTTCCTCGCCGTTATATATTCCTCTCCATTATAAACCTCCTCACCATAATACACTTCCTCTTAGTTATATATTCCTCTCCGTTATAAACCTCCTCACCATAATACACTTCCTCGCCGTTATATATTCCTCCCCATTATAAACCTCCTCACCATAATACACTTCCTCGCCGTTATATATTCCTCCCCGTTATAAACCTCCTCACCATAATACACTTCCTCGCCGTTATATATTCCTCCCCATTATAAACCTCCTCACCATAATACACTTCCTCGCCGTTATATATTCCTCTCCATTATGAACCTCCTCACCATAATACACTTCCTCGCCGTTATATATTCCTCTCCATTATAAACCTCCTCACCATAATACACTTCCTCGCCGTTATATATTCCTCTCCATTATAAACCTCCTCACCATAATACACTTCCTCGCCGTTATATATTCCTCTCCGTTATAAACCTCCTCACCATAATACACTTCCTCGCCGTTATATATTCCTCTCCGTTATAAACCTCCTCACCATAATACACTTCCTCGCCGTTATATATTCCTCCCCATTATAAACCTCCTCACCATAATACACTTCCTCGCCATTATATATTCCTCCCCGTTATAAACCTCCTCACCATAATACACTTCCTCGCCGTTATATATTCCTCCCCATTATAAACCTCCTCACCATAATACACTTCCTCGCCGTTATATATTCCTCCCCATTATAAACCTCCTCACCATAATACACTTCCTCGCCGTTATATATTCCTCTCCATTATAAACCTCCTCACCATAATTCACTTCCTCGCCGTTATATATTCCTCCCCATTATAAACCTCCTCACCATAATACACTTCCTCGCCGTTATATATTCCTCTCCATTATAAACCTCCTCACCATAATTCACTTCCTCGCCGTTATATATTCCTCTCCATTATAAACCTCCTCACCATAATTCACTTCCTCGCCGTTATATATTCCTCTCCATTATAAACCTCCTCACCATAATACACTTCCTCGCCGTTATATATTCCTCTCCATTATAAACCTCCTCACCATAATACACTTCCTCTCCCGTCTCCTTTATACATACCTATTCAATTTAAATCCCATCACCGTTAATCCACCTTTTCTCTGGTTACCTCCGTACATCATTATATACCTCCAACTCCCCATTATAAACATCCTCACTGTTATACACCCCTTGCCGTTATCCGGCCTGTATCTGTTATATAGCTCTTTGTAGTTATGAACCTACTAACCAGTATTCATCCATATCTTTAAAAACCTCCTCACCATTATACACTTCTCTCCATTATTTGATTGATGATTAACTGTTTGGATTTTTACACCCGAGCCTAGCGGCTCATCAGGCCGGTGCTTATCCCCGGTTTCCGTAGTGTGAAGCGACCAGGAGTTCAACTCCCCCTGGATGGGACGCTAGTCCGTCGCAGGTTGCCTTCCCAGTATATTTTACTGGTACCCATTTATACTGCTGGGTGAACAGAGGCACACTTGTGGTTGAGACCTTGCCCAGGGGTCTTAGCATAGTGAGGGTCTCAGTGGGATTTGAACTCACAACCTCCCGATCATGAGCCCAACACTCTCACCACTACACCACCGGCTCCACCTCCATTATTTACTCCTCCATTAAAAACCTCCTCACTGTTAAACACTCCTATCAGTGTTCTCCTTTATTCACCCTGTCCATTATAAAGCTCCTCAGCATTTATACAGTTCCTCCCCAAGATACAACACTCCTGTTAGAGACTAAACCTTTCCACTCAATACTGTTACACACTTCCTCTCTATTATTCACCCCTCTCTATTCTTTACCTCTCTTTATTCTTCACCTCTCTCATTTATGCACTTCTTCTCGTTTATTCAGCCCTCTCCAATATTAACCTCCTCACCGCTATACGCTTCTTCGATGTTATAAGGCCCCTCCCCTTTATAACTTTCCTGTTATAAGCATCCTCTTGATTGTACACCTCACCTCCGTTATAACCTCGTGTT
>CM045730.1:70020346-70037846 GCA_024760905.1 Plotosus lineatus
TTTCAATAGAAAGCCTTTGTCCTGTCCTTTTGTTATTTGCTCTACCAAAAAGTATTGAGCACTCTCCTACGGAAGGATCTACTCAGAAAATCCTCTATATATATATATATATATATATATATATATATATATATATATATATATATATATAGGCGTGTGTATTTTGGGCATTAAAGTAAAACAGATGAAGCCTGGATGAGTTCTATGGTTTAATAGCATGTTGTGTAGAGACTGTACCGGTAATAAAACTCTTCCACTCGGAACAGAGAGAAACTGAAAATCAGAACTGTGCACTAAATACTTATAAATATAAAACCATCACCAGCTTGCTGTCTAGAACTTCGGATCCTAACGAAAACTTCGGCACTAATCAGAAGTTTCTCCGGAGAGACTGTTGCTCCAAAAACTTTCTTCTTTTCAGTTTATAAAACGGCTTCAAACCCCCAAAATTATTAAAATATATTACTTTTATAGTTAAATATGACAACATCAAAGGAACTCCTTCTTCGTTTGTGGTTTAAAAAAAAGAGTAATAATCAAGATTTCCTAAAATCCCAAAAGTCTAATCAGCTCAGAGAAGACAACCCTCACGGCTTTGGTTTTTATAAATTAAAGTTAAAATCACATGCTCCCTGACCGCCCAGCCGGCTGTCAAGTAAACACACACTTCGACAGCTGCTGCTGAACGGTCCCATGTTTAACGACATCTTGGGTGTAATTAGACACCGTGCTCCGAGTCCAGCCATGCTGACCAAGTACAAAAAAACTCCCCAAAAAACTAAAATTCCCTCTTTTAGTGTCGCAAGAATCCATAAAAGCATCAAAGAGCTGGTAAAAACCCCACAAAATGCCCCAACACCCCTCGCCGTTCCACCCCAACCAACCTAGCAACCATCCGAACCCTCCCCTTCACCAGATTTAGACTATACAAACACTCGGTCAGTCAGCAATCGTGCTTCACTTCGCACAACTTGTGCCTCGACGTCTTTCTTTCTGCATTTGTATTCTGTGTCTTCTTTAGTTTTGATCACTCCGTTCCAGGGTCGTTTTTCTTCCTCTGTATCTGTGCATTGTCCTCCTTCAGGAGTGCGTCCAGCTGACAGGAATCCAATGCGTCTCCGTCTCCACCTTCTTCAGAGCGTGTTTGAGCTCGTCGAACGCGGATGCCAGGTCATCGTTCACGATCACCAGGTCGAAGAATTGACTGTACTGATTCTCCATCAACTGGGCGCTGTTGATCATCCCCAGGAAGTCTTCATCCTAATCAATGGGGGAAACACACACACACACACACACACACACACACACAGACACACACAGACACACACACACACACACACACACACACACACACACACACACACACACACACACACCTTTTTCCATGAAATGCTCCAAAGTACATGATGAAAGAGACACAGAACAGATTGGATTGTCACAGCTCTGCAACCTGCTCGTAATCTGCCTCTCAAGCACTCTCTAACCTTCCGGAGAAGCTGCCCCAGGCCTGGGCTTGGGTGACCTCACTGAAATACCACAGTTTCATCAATATATGATGTAGGCTTGTCTGTCAATAATTTACAACGCACCAGATAAATTAACTAGGAGCCATGAGTAAAACTTTGCAGGCAGGATGTCCCATGGTGGTAGCACCTCTCTCTGAAACATCACAGTGTGTCAATCAGTAGGTGATGACGTCACAGTATCTCTAGGTCATATAACACACTGGCGGCACACCATGACATACATAGAAACAATGGGACAATCGAATTTTATACCCGACTCATCTGACTCATCACAGCTGGAGCTTATTCCCAGCATATCTGTAACGTGAAGTGAATTGGAGTTCCTGGATGGTATGCTAGTCCAGCACAGGTTATCTGTAGTATTTTTACTGGGAACCCTTTCTACTGTGCGGTGGACAGAAGTACGCTTGTCATCGAGACCTTGCCCCGTGGTCTTAGCACGGAGGGGATCTAACACGGATTCGAATCCACGACCTCTCAATCATGAAGCCAGCACCCTGACCATGACAATTCCGGACATAGCATTACTTCAGTCAACTGTCCGATTACTTTTGAACCTGTGAGGATGGGGGAGGGTTTGCATGAGACCCTGCAGACGACCCAAAGTCAAGCTGCCCGTGTGACTACGGCCCACATCGCTCACTCTCTCTGCAGTCTTGCGGCTCGGGGTTTACTGTTTTAGCGAGCAGGTTTTGGTGCGCGTCTCTGAGAACATGGCACGGTTTGAGCGGCTTTACTGATTTAGCACAGGATTTTTTACAAGCCGAAAACCCGGGAGCCACAGATGAGCGAGAGATACGAGGCTACATCCTGCCAAATGCATAAACAGAGAGTTGGAGAACGCGTTCAGATAGACAGCGGCTTTTTTTTCCACAAATCGGTGGCGAATTGAGGAAAAAAAATTGAAGGACTATAAAGTAAACTGATGGCCTGTGGCCGGGCTTGGACTGCAATCAGCTCTCATTCCTCTGCACTCAGCACCACTGATGCCTTCTCACATCTGTCTCCCTCTTATCGCTCACTTTTACATCTCTATCTCTCATATCTCCCTCTCTCAACACATCGCTCTCTCATCTCGCTCTCTTTCTCTCACACACGGCTCTTTCACATCTCTCTAACATCTCTCTCTCGCTTGCTCTCACACACATAGCTCCCACACACATCTCGCTCTCTCATCTCTCCCACATCGCTCCTTCTCATCGCTCTCTTTCACAGCTCTCTCATATCTGTCGAATATCTCTGTCTCTCTCGCACACTTCGCTCTCTCATATCGCTCTCTTTCAACATCTTTCTCATCTCTCTCCTCATCTCTCTCTCTCTCTCCCCCACGTTGCTCTCATATATTTCCCTTTCACAAGCTCTCTCACAAATCACTCTTTTGCATGTCTCCCTCATATGTCTCCTTTATCTCTCTCTCTCTCTCTCTCTCTCTCTCTCTCTCTCACACACATCTCTCCCACATTGCTCCCTTTCACATATTTTACATTTACAGAATTTGATAGTCGCTCTTATCCAATGCAGCCATGAGCCAGTGTCTCTCCCCCTTATGCCGGTCCCAAGCCCAGATAAATGCAGAGGGTTGCGACAGGAAGGGCATCCAGCGTAAAACTTCTGCCACATTTAAAAATGCAAATGATCAATACAGAATTCATACCGGATCGGTCGAGGCCCGGGTTAACAACGACCGCCATCAGTGCTGTCAACCAACAGGGTGCTGATGGAAATTGGACTACTGTTGGTCGAAGACGTCGAAGAAGGAGAGACGGGAGGCGTGTCCGTAGGCAGAGAGAGAAGAGGAAATGCGTGAGCCTAGGACTGAGAGTAGGGACTTTGAATGTTGGAACTATGCAAGGAAAAGATAGGGAGCTGGCTGACATGATGCAGAGGAGGAAGGTGGACATACTGTGTGTTCAGGAGACAAGGTAGAAAGGTAGCAAGGCTAGAAGCTTAGGAGCAGGGTTTAAACTGTTTTATAATGGTGTGGATGGGAAGAGAAATGGAGTCGGAGTCATCTTGAAGGAGGGGTTTGTCAGGAATGTTCTAGAAGTGAAAACAGTGTCAGACAGAGTGATGAGTCTCAAGTTAGAAATTGAAGGCGTGATGGTCAATGTTGTTAGTGCTTATGCCCCACAGGCAGGATGTAAGCTAGAAGAGAAGGAGAGATTGTGGAGTGAGTTAGATGAAGTGATGCAGAGTACCCCCAGAGGTGAAAGAGTGGTCATTGGAGCAGACTTCAATGGACATGTTGGTGCAGGCAACAGAGGGGATGAGGAAGTGATGGGCAGGTTTGGTATCCAGGACAGGAACACAGAAGGACAGATGTTGAGAGATTTTGCAAAAAGGATGGAAATGTCTATGGTGAATACTTTCTTCCAGAAGAGACAGGAGCATAGGGTGACTTATAAAAGTGGAGGCAGGAGCACACAGGTAGACTACATCTTGTGTAGGTGATGTAATTTGAAGGAAGTCAGTGACTGCAAAGTAGTAGTGGGTGAGAGTGTTGCCAAACAGCATAGGATGGTGGTGTGCAGGATGACGCTGATGGTGAGGAAGGTGAAGAAGGCAAAGGCAGAGCAGAAGACAAAGTGGTGGAAGCTGAAAAAGGAAGAGTGTCGTGTTGTCTTCAAGGAGGAGTTGAAACAGGCTTTGGGTAGTCAGGAAGTGCTTCCAGAGGACTGGACAACCACAGCCAATGTGATCAGGGAGACCGGTAGGAGAGTACTTGGTGTGTCCTCTGGAAGGAAAGTAGATAAGGAAACTTGGTGGTGGAATGAGGAAGTGCAGGAGTGTGTACAAAAGAAGAGGTTAGCCAAGAAGAAGTGGGACATTGAGAGGACCGAAGAGAGTAAACAGGAGTACAGGGAGACACAGCGTAAGGCGAAGGTAGCAGTGTCAAAGGCCAAACAGAGGGCGTATGATGACTTGTATGATAGGTTGAACAGTAAGGAGGGAGAAAATGATCTATACAGGTTAGCACAACAGAGAAATAGAGATGGGAAAGACGTGCAGCAAGTTAGAGTGATAAAGGACAGAGAGGGAAATGTATTGACTGATGACAGAAGTGTGCTGGGAAGATGGAAAGAGTACTTTGAAGAGCAGATGAATGAGGAAAATGAGAGAGAAAAAAGAGTAGAAGGGGTGACCGTTGAGGAGCAGGAAGTAGCAAAGATTAGTAAGGGAGAAGTGAGGAGGGCATTGAAGAGGATGAAGAGTGGAAAGGCAGTTGGTCCTGATGACATACCAGTTGAGGTATGGAAGTGTCTAGGGGAGGTAGCAGCAGATTTTCTGACAAGAATATTCAACAAGGTCTTAGAAAGTGAGCAGATGCCAGAGGAATGGAGGAGAAGTGTGCTTGTGCCCATTTTTAAGAACAAAGGCGATGTACAGAGTTGTGGCAACTACAGAGGGATAAAGTTGATGAGCCATACAATGAAGCTATGGGAAAGAATAGTGGAAGCAAGACTAAGGGCAGAGGTCAGCATTTGTGAACAACAGTTTGGTTTCATGCCAAGAAAGAGCACCACAGATGCAGTGTTTGCTTTGAGGATGTTAATAGAGAAGTACAGAGAAGGTCAGAAGGAGCTGCATTGTGCCTTTGTGGATCTGGAGAAAGCATATGACAGGGTGCCAAGAGAAGAACTGTGGTATTGTATGAGGAAGTCTGGAGTGACAGAGAAGTATGTTAGAGTGGTGCAGGACATGTATGATAGATGTAAGACAGTGGTGAGGTGTGCTGTCGGTGTGACAGAAGAGTTCAAGGTGGAGGTGGGACTGCATCAAGGGTCAGCTCTCAGCCCCTTCTTGTTTGCTATGGTGATGGACAGGCTAACAGATGAGGTTAGACAAGAAGCTCCATGGACTATGATGTTTGCAGATGACATTGTGATCTGTAGTGAGAGCAGAGACCAAGTGGAGGAAAATCTAGAGAGGTGGAGGTATGCCCTGGAAAGGAGGGGATTGAAGGTTAGTCATAGTATGACAGAATACATGTGTGTGAATGACAAAGACCCAAGAGGAACTTTGAGGTTACAGGGGGCAGAGATAAAGAAGGTGGAGGATTTTAAGTACTTAGGCTCAACAATCCAGAGCAATGGAGAGTGTGGAAAAGAGGTGAAGAAGCGCGTGCAGGCAGGTTGGAATGGATGGAGAAAAGTGTCCGGTGTGATGTGTGATAGGAGAGTATCGGCAAGAATGAAGGGAAAAGTGTACAAGACGGTGATGAGGCCAGCAATGTTGTATGGTTTAGAGACAGTGGCCCTGGGGAAAAGACAGGAGTCAGAGTTGGAGGTAGCAGAGATGAAAATGTTGAGGTTCTCTTTGGGAGTAACGAGGATGGATAGGATCAGAAATGAGTACATCAAAGGGACAGCATATGTTAGATGTTTTGGAGACAAAGTCAGAGAGGCTAGATTGAGATGGTTTGGACATGTCCAGAGGAGGGATAGTGAGTATATTGGTCGTAGGATGCTGAGGTTGGAACTACCAGGCAAAAGGCCCAGAGGAAGACCAAAGAGAAGATTTATGGATGCGGTGAAGGCGGACATGAAGGTCGTTGGAGTAAGAGTAGAAGATGCAGAGGATAGGGAGAGATGGAGGCAGATCATTTGCTGTGGCGACCCCTGAAGGGAACAGCCAAAAGGAAAAGAAGAAGAAGAAGATAGTCGCTCTTAGCCAGAGAAACTAACAATTGATATATTTTATTCAACTGAGCAGTTGAGCATTAAGGGCCTTGCTCAAGGGCCCAACAGTGATGATAGTGGGGTTTGAACTGCTGATCTTTGGATCAGGAACCCATTGCCTTTTCCACTAAACCACCACTGTCTCACACACATTGCTCTCTGCGATATCTCTCACTAACGTCTCAGTCTCGCTCTCTTTCTCGGTTGCTTCCAGAGAAAATGATTAGTGTCGTACGTTTCCTGTAAAACCGGTTTTCTTCTCCAAGTTCCGCGCTGCCAAGTTCAATCCCGAGAAACAGAGAAACGCCACAACAGAAATTTTATGCTGTTCTGTACGAATATGACTTGGTGGCGGGAGCAACCCGCCCACACTACAGCACTCTCTCACTGCCTTAGTCACATCACAAACCAATCAGAGCGCAGATAACATGACTGAACGATGTAGCTCCTCCCCACCATCGCCAAACATGACCTTCCATGGTACTGTGGTAACTTTTTCAGGATACAGGCGTGTTAGCATCTTTATTAGTATCGTTCAGCGGTACGTTCCCAACAGGACGGAGGACCGCCCCCTTCCCCCCAGGATCAGGTGCTTGATGGAAAACTCACTTTTTTTATTGATTCCTATAAAGTGATGCAGGAACCTGTTCCGGACATTAAACCCTGTTCCAAAAAAGGACAAAAGGGCTTCAGGGAATGCTTCCTGCTTTCATATTCTGAAAAATCGCTTCATCCCTCCTTCTCTTCCTCTGTCCTGTTCTCCCGCTTTTCTTCTCTCCTTTCCTCTCGCTCTGCTCTTCTCTCCTCACCTTTCCACCTTCGTTTTACTTCTCCTCCATTCTTTCCTTCCAGTCTTTCTTCTCTTTCATCTCCTCCCTCCCCATCCTATCTCATCCCTTTTTATCTCCTTTCATCTCCTCTTGTTCTCCCCTCTTTCCTCTCGCTTCACTTCTCCTCCCATTCTCTCTGTCCTCGCTCCTCATATCTTCTCCTCTCCCCTCTCTTCTGTTCTTCACTGCTCTCCCTTCATCTCATCTTCTCTCCCTTCACTTCTCCTCTACTGTGCTCTCTCTCCTTGCTCCTCTCATTTCCTCTCTCTTCTCCTCTTTGCTGCAATCCGCTTCTCTCATCCTCTCTTTATGCTTTTTTACCTCTTCACTCCTCTTACCTTTTCTCTTTTTCTCTCTCTGCTCCTTTCTCCTCACCTCTGTGGCTGTGTTTTCTTTCACAGTGTTTTTTGTTAGTCTCACAGGATATGAACAAAAAATAAATCATATTTCTAAGTGTTCAAACCGGAAGATATTTGGGGCTCTGTAACGTTAACGAGTTCAGAAAACAGGAATAAAAGCATGTTTTGCATATAAATAAAATACCGGGGGGGGGGGGGCAGAGAGTGAAAGAGACAGTGAGAGTGAAAGAAAGTGAGAGCGAAATAGAGAAAAAGTGAGACAGAGACAAAGAAAGTGAGAGAGAAAGTGAAAGACAGAAAGTGTGAGAGATAGAGAGAAAGACAAAGTGAGAGAGACCAAGTGACAGAGAGACAGTGAGAGAGAGAAAGAAAGAGAGACAGTGAGAGAGAAAGAGAGAGAGAGAGAGAGAGAGGGAGGGGGAGGGAGAGAGAGAGAAAGAAAGCAGGACTGACAGTGTTATAGAGGTGGAATTTAAAGAGAGAACAATACCCCGGGAGTCTGGTGAATGCGGAACAATGAGAGGCCTGTTCTCTGAGAGTGATGCGCTCTCTCTCTCTCTCTCTCTCTCTCTCTCTCTCGCGCTTTCTCTCTCTCTGCGTTATTACTCTACCAGACCGTGTGAAGGTATTTCTCTGGGAAAGAGATAGAGTGCACACCAGGATGGAATACGCCTGACACTCGCATCAAACAAGGTTCTTCATTCATTCACGAAGAAGATGGATGTGTGCGAGTCGAACGGAATCAGTGGTGGTGCTCTGTGAGATCTCCTCAGAGAGACGCCTCCTCTGGAGTCCGTGTATTTACTGCACACGCATGCACACGCACACGCCTGCTTTATTGACCCTGCGGGGGAGTTTATCAGACTAGCACATTAACACGCTTGATGTCTGTCTTCCTTTCGGCTTTTTCCCTTTTATTCGGGAGTCGCCACAGCGAATCATCTGATTGGCACGTTTGATTTGGCAGAGGTTTTTACGTCGGATGCCCTTCCTGTCACAACCCTTTTTAGCAAGGGACAGAAACACGCTGACGACTTTGCAGCTAGTCTTTACGAAAGTCAGCAATGGTTCTTTTACATCAACCTCTCACCATAGACAGTGACAGACATGGCCCGCTTTTGATAACCCAGTTAGCTGCACTGGGGGGGACAGTGACAACCTTGTGGAGAGTGGGACTCGAACCCCCAACCTTTGGATCAGCAATCCAGTGCCCTATACTACTAGACCACCACTGATCCATTAACATACTTGATGACCGGGTTAAATGTGATGTCACGGTATCCCATGACAACCAGGGTTCGGCTCAGGCACAGGTTCTTTGTGTTGTGAAAATTCTTAAGGTAACATTTGTTCACACACACACACACACACACACACACACACACACACACACACAAAACATTACCTCTCTCTACGTCACTCTCTCTTTCACCCCCCCCACACACACACTCTCTCACAAACACATTTACCCGCTCTCTCATGCACACATTCTCTCTCTCTTGCTCTCTCTCTCTCTCTCTCTCTCACACACACACACACACACACACACACACACACACACACACACACACCTCAGTCTCTCTCTCACACACACATCTCTCATTCTCATCACTTTCATATCTCTCCCACCTATCTGCCCCCCCCTCTCTCGCTCCCTCTCACATCTCCCTCCTTCTCAACACTCTTTCACATCTCTCTCTTATATCTCAGTGTCTCTTTCATGTCTCACATCTGCCTCATTCTCTACATCTCACATCTCAGTCTCTCTCTCTCTCTCTCTCTCTCTCTCTCTATCTCTCCTTATTGGTCTCTCATATTGCATTCATTCATTTTTTAAAACCGTTTCATCTCAATTCGGGTCACAGGGAGGCTGGCACCCATCTCCAAACCGACTCCGGGAGAGGACGGGTTACACCAGGAACAGCTCAGCAGAGCACTGTAAGGCCAGAAAACATACAACCATTCACACTCGCTTCTAGGGGCGGGGTTTGGAACTGCCAATTAGCCTATTAGTAGATGTTTTTAGACTGTTGGAGGAAAGCGGAGTACCTGGAGGAAACTCACACAAACATGAAGAGAACAAGCAAATTCCTCACAGAAACGCCCAGTCACCATGTCGCCCGACATAACATCGGAGAAAATGATATATTATTGTACAATATTTAAAAATATTGATAAGCTTTTTTTATTTAGATGTAAATAACATCTTTTTTGTTTGCATTTAAAATTTTATTTTTATTTACTCGTTTCTTGTAATTTTCTCTGATAATCCTGACGCTTGTGTGTGTGGATGGTAAGAAATTGCTCTGTGCTTTAAATCATGGGTTTTATTTCCCGCCGGGTGAAGTCTGAAGATGAAAATCCATGCTGTCGAACCGTGGCGGTACGTGAGGGCACAGTGAGGTCTCACCGTTAAGGGCTTCGAGTCCTTGTCTCCTTTCCATGAGATGGTCTTAGCGTTCTTCCTGGTCGCCCTCAGACGCTCGATGGACGGAGGCTTCACGAACACCACGTAGGGCTTAAACTCAGCCGTGTGGAGGTGCTTCAGAGACTGCGAGAGAGGGGCAGAGGGCGGGGGGTTGGGGTGGAAATAAAGAAAGAAAGAAAGAAGAAAAGTAATCAAAACATCATCAATCACAGGAGTCGTAATGGAGTCTGATACGGATCCTACTGAGTAATATTGTGATTAGTCACGATTACATTTACACACATAACAGAGCGGATCCTTCACACTGAGCGCTGAACTAATATGACATCAGGAAAAGAGGAACGCTCGTTACTCTCCTCCTGTTAGAGAGGAGAAACAGCTCTGGACCACCGACGCTCATGAAGCTCTCACAGGTCCGAAGCCTGGGGTTTGTGGTGTTTTTGTTTTTTGTGACTCAGATCAGACAGATAAAGCCGCGATGAATGATGATTGATGGCTGATAACGTCAGCACACGTGAACTTATCTCCTTGAGTAAACCAGACGATGGTGTGTCTCGTACCGATCTGATTTTTCCCCCTCTAATATCCCTGAAGGTGAGCTACAGCCCTCAACCCATGCACCACATTATAAAAGGTCCACCCAGTTCCAAGACTGACACCAAAAAGGGTTATGATCGGTGATGGAGTTTTCGAGTGGAAATGCAAGATGGTAGCTGTGGAGGCCATATGTGACATCACATTGTGGCAAAGGGGCTCAATAGGCTTGCAAAAAAGTACCGTCGGCCCCCAACTTACGAAGACTCCTGTGTACGAAATCCCCGGGTTACGAAAAACATTCTCCTGAGTTTCTGTCCCCGAGATACGAAACAACCCCCTCTTACGCTAAGAAATTCAAGTGCTAATCAAAATTTCACACGAGGCGCGAGTTGCTCTCTCATTGGCTGTCTCTCAACATCCCGCCACGCTGGCCTCCCAGATAGAGACAGAAGGAAGCTTCACTCTTTAGTTTTTAGTTTAGTTTTTTAAGTTGTTTAATTCAGTCTTGTTTCTTCTTCTTTCTTTCGGCTTTTCCCTTCAGGGGTCGCCACAGCGAATCATTTGCCTCCATCTCACCCTATCATCTGCATCTTCTTCTCTTACACCAACTGCCTTCATGTCCTTCACCATGTCCATAAATCGTCTCTTTGGTCTTCCTCTAGGTCTTCTGCCTGGTAGTTCCAACCTCAGCATCCTACTACCAATATACTCACTATCCCTCCTCTCTGTACATGGCCAAACCATCTCAATCTAGCCTCTCTGACTTTGTCTCCAAAACGTCTTACATGTGCTGTCCCTCTGATGTGCTCATTCCTGATCCTATCCATAAGTTGTTTAATTCAGTAAATGTTTAATAAATGTGGGCGCATTTGAGCTCATCTGGAATTCCGATCCCTCAAGGAATCAAATTAAAGTTGAGTTTGTCAAGCAGGGAATGCGCTTTGAATACACGTCTTGTGGGAGTGGCCCGCAGCGCGCGCATGAGAGAGAGAGAGAGAGGTGTGTGTGTGTGTGTATGTGCGTGTGTGTGTGTGTGTGTGTGTGTGTGTGTGTGTGTGTGTGTGTGTGTGTCTGTTAATAAAAAATGTTTAATAATGTTTTAATTAATAAATATGTTAATAAAATGGTTTAACATGTTAATAAAATGTTTAAATGATTTCATAAATAATTTTCTTTTACTTTTAACACATATTTCTTACAAAATTTGTGTACTTTTATCATTTTTAAAGGGTTTATGTGGTTTATCCAGTCTAAAGACTGGAGTCTTGGAACGAATTAGTCGTTTAACATGTAAGATGCGACCAGTACTTACGAAATCCCTGCGATACGAAAAGGGCTCTGGAACGGATTAATTTCGTAAGTTGGGGGCCGACAGTATTAAATTTAACATTATTTCTTTACCCTCTATTTAATTATTTCACACACTCCATTATTTCCCCCTCGCTCTCTTTTTCACTCCTGTATTAAAAACCCTCGATCTTTCTCAGACATATGCAAAATGTAGTTCTATGCTTTACATAAAACAGACCTGGTGAGGATGAATGAAAGGCAGTGTACACGGGTTGTGTGTGTGTGTGTGTGTGTGTGAGAGAGAGAGAGAGAGAGAGAGAGAGCGAGAGAGAGCGAGAGAGAGAGAGAGACAGAATGCAGCAAGAGGAAAAGGTTTAGAGACTGAAGGGGAAAAAAGTTGCCAGTTGTGGAATAAAAGGAGTGAAATATTACCTGAAGGTGTTAAAAATGCCAAGTGTATGTGTGTGTGTGTGTGTGTGTGTATGTATATGTGTGTGTATATGTGTGTGTATGTACGTATGTACACATGTGTGTATACAGTGATCCCTCTGTACTTCGTGCTTCAGTTTCTGCGGCTTCACTGCATCGCGGGTTTTTAAAAAATATTCATCGAAAAAAAATTTTAAAAAAAGGAAATTAAGCAAAAATAGGGGAAAAGTTAAGGAAAATGTCACAAAGCAAGACCAATTATGCAAAAAAAACCCCCAAACAAACAAAAACTAAAAACAACCCAACTACTGACATTTTTATGTGAGGTGGGCATCTGTATGTGTGTGTATTTATATTTTATTTACATCTTGTGCATTATTTTTGAATGTTTAATTGTTATTATAAGCATTTATCGCGTTGAATATGTATTTATTGATTTTATATACACATATACATGTACGATATCGTCAGTCGGGGTGTCAATCCTACTGTGGAAATCGGCGGTCACGGGGTTTGGGTCTCGGTCCCCATTAACCGCGGAAAGTGAGGGATCCCTGTATATGTGTATGTGTATATGGGTTAAAGCTGTATATGTGTATGTGTATATGGGTTAAAGCTATATATGTGTATGTGTATATGGGTTAAAGCTGTATATGTGTATGTGTATATGGGTTAAAGCTGTATATGTGTATGTGTATATGGGTTAAAGCTGTATTTGTGTATGTGTATGTGTAAGTTTGTAAGACACTCACGTGAGGCTGTACATCCAGAAGACACACCTTGTTCCTGGCTATAACCGATCGGATTGAGTCCAGACTCGTCCCATAGTAATTTCCCTTATACTCACCATGTTCAATAAACCTGAAATACACACACACACACACACACACACACACACACACACACACACACACACACACACACACACACACACACACATACACACACACACACACACACACACACACATACACACACACAAACACACAAGTCATGAATGCACCTATAACATTTCTATAGTAATAAAGCCGCACTAACATCGAAATCCAAACACCCCCTGGCCTTTAACCCGCCTTCTCCCTTCCGCAAACATTGAAGAATCAAATTCTCAAACACTACATACAATTCCAGAACATTCCTGAGTCGTAATTCCTGATTTATCGCTTTATGAGGGACATGTGTGCATTCATGCAGTTATCCCTTCAGCCGGTTACACACGGGATTAGAAGTGTTGCGCTGCTGATTGACTGATACAAAAACTACATGAATGTACGGTTACATCACATTTATGGAAGCAGTTTCCACTGTCAGCACCTTGAACGTCTCAAAAGCTTTAATGCGTCATCATCATCTTCAGGACAAAGTGTTCAGTACGACAGTGACAATTCTGATGAACATCGAAGAAGAAATGAAAGGAAAGGCATGGCAGGGGCAACTGTTTATAACCACTATAATGGAACAGATGAGACAGTGGTGGCCTGGTGGTAAAAGGGCACTGGATCGCTGATCCTAAGGTTGGGAGTTCAAGTCCCACTCTCCACAAGGTTGTCACTGTCCCCGCAGTGAAGGTTATCAAAGGCAGGCCGTGTCTGTCACTGTCTATGGTGAGAGGTTGATGTAAAAGAACCATTGCTGACTTTCGTAAAGAGGAACTGCACAGCCGTCAGCGTGTTTCTGTCCCTTGCTAAAGGATTGTGTCAGGAAGGGCGATGTTAAATCAAACATTCACTATGGCGACCCCTGAAAAAGGGAGAAAACCATAAGGAAAAGAAGAAGAAAGAAGATAATGGAATGGATCTTGATTCATAGATGTTAGAAAACAAAACACTGGCTGGGGGTATACTGGGGATTGCATCTTGACGGGTCCCTGATGTCCCCCGTGTCCCTCTCTGCCTAGGGCCTGCAGAGCCCTTCGAAACTCATGCATATTAAGAAACAGCAAAGAAGTAATGGTCTTTATAAAAAAGAAAATAAATAAAATAATAAATATCTCCTCCTGTTGGAGTCTCACTCTCGTTTACATTCTTCATGAGGATGTCATTCCAGGCACATCGATCCTTTACATAATCTCTTCTGCTACACTTAAAATCAGTAACACCTCCTGACCTGAAGTACCGGCCCTTCCTGATGCCAAGGGTTCAAATTGTCACCACTATGCATATATATATATATATATATATATATATATATATATATATATATATATATATATATATATATACATATATATATATATATATATATATATATATATATATATATATATATATATATATATATGTCTTCCTTTTGGCTTTTTTCTCTTTTACTCGGGAGTTGCCACAGCGAATCATCTGATTCGCACGTTTTTGATTTGGCAGAGGTTTTTACGTCGGATGCCCTTCCTGTCACAACCCTTTTTAGCAAGGGACAGAAACACGCTGACGACTTTGCAGCCTACTCTTTACGAAAGTCAGCAATGGTTCTTTTACATGCCTCTCACCATAGACAGTGAGAGACATGGCCCGCCTGTGATAACCCAGTTAGTTGCACTGGGGGGGGGGCAGTGACAACCTTGTGGAGAGTGGGACTCAAACCCCCAACCTTTGGATCAGCGATCCAGCGCCCTATACCACTAGACCACCACTGCCCCACATATTTAAAAAAAAAAAAAAATATATATATATATATATATATACTAGTATATACAAAAAAAGTGTCCGGTGTGATGTGTGATAGGAGGGTATCGGCAAAAATGAAAGGAAAAGTGTACAAGACGGTGTTGAGGCCAACGATGCTGTATGGGTTAGAAACAGTGGCCCTGGGGAAAAGACAGGAGGCAGAGTTGGAGGTAGCAGAGATGAAAATGTTGAGGTTCTCTTTTGGAGTAACGAGGATGGATAGGATTAGGAATGAGCACGTCAGCGGGACAGCACATGTAAGACGTTTTGGAGACAAAGTCAGAGAGGCTAGATTGAGATGGTTTGGACATGTACAGAGGAGGGATAGTGAGTATATTGGTAGTCGGATGCTGAGGCTGGAACTACCAGGCAAAAGGCCTAGAGGAAGACCAAAGAGACGATTCATGGATGTGGTGAAGGAGGACATGAAGGTCGTTGGTGTAAGAGAAGAAGATGCAAAGGATAGGGTGAGATGGAGGCAGATGATTCGCTGTTGCGACCCCTGAACGGAACAGCCGAAAGGAAAAGAAGCTGGAGATTCAAAATTCACAAGCACTACATGTACATTCAGCTATGCTACCCAACCTGCTCTGTTCTCCTGCTTGACTTCAGTGTTCTCTGATTGGCTGTGAATCCAGCAAGGTAATTGGTACAGATTATATTTCCCAGCATCCAAAACACCTTTCCTCTCTTTTATTGAGCTCAGGGGAAGCACTGGGGTGTGGGAAAAATTGTGTTCACCGTAGTGGTGAGGGAAAAACAAAAACCAAAATCACTGGGAGAGTATCAACATGGAAACTGGTCGAGCACGGAGCTATTTATAGCGCGCTGATGGCTGAGTGAATTCAGGTGCGCTCTCTGGATTTCGCCTGCTAGTAACAACCACGCCCCTCACCAGCACATGCAGTGTATGGAGAGAGAGAAAGAGAGTTAAACACCTGTGAGTTTGGACATTAACATGATAAGTACTAAAGCAAAGGCTCTGGAGGCGCTGACGAATCCCAACCAAGCATCAGTGCCGCCAGTGATTTTCCTTCTTGACGTGGTCGTTGATTTTTTAATTATAAGGTTTGTGAGACAGTATTTATATATATTTATTGTCATAAGGTGTATAATTTATTTATATATTAATAGACGCTGCCAGTATGACATTAATATGCATAGAACACTTTAAAATTAACTTCTAGGCAAATTTTATATAATATACTAGGTTATCCTTAAGAAGTGGCAGAAGTCATTTCGCGGTTTTTCGCATTTCGCGGGGTGGTAGTCCCCATTAACTGCGAAATAAGGGGGATAACTATCTATCTATCTACCTATCTATCTATATATACATTAGGCCCTTGACATTCGTGGGGGTACGGTTACGGGCCTTCCCGCGAATCGAGATAATCCGCGAGTTCTGTACGCGGAAGTAAAAACCCATGTATGACGTCGCATGCGTGAATAAGCAGCTGGCAGTAAAATACTTTGTATCGATAACATGCGCTAAAATATTCTTCTTAAACACATTCTACAGACAGTCTTACTCATTAATACAGTATTAGTGTAGCAAAATATAGTAATGATTAAGAAAAACTTTTCAATTTTGTACTGTGATATTTAGTAATAAAATATATAAATATTATACAGCATATACTGTTGTAAAGCACTCGTTTTAAAGTTTTTTTCAATTATTATTCCAGTATAGTACCTCAGTTAATTCTGAGAATGTTTGTGCGTGAGATTTTATGTTCTGTAGCATGTTTAATAAATGATACCAAAAGGATAAACTTTATTACGCTTCATGTCCTTTTACATTGGACTTGGAGTGACGTGTTCAAGATGGTGCTGCAGAGAGGGCAACGTCGTGGAGTTCTCAGAGTCAAATTGTTTTTGTTTGTTTTAATTTGTTTTATTTGCTTGTTTATGTTTTGCACTATGCTCGTCTATGATCGTTCGACCCTACTACAGCTATGAGCAGCTTCAGCTTCGGGTAACTAAGCACGCAACAACTTCTATCGTGAGCTGCTATACAATGCTATGCTATGGGAGCTCCATGCTAACTATAAGCCCAGGCGGAGTTCTCAGATTCTCCGGCGCTTGGTTAGCACTTCCGGCCATAATGCTTTAAAATGTTCAGTCCCTGCGAAACAAGATGGACAAGCTTCATGCTCAGACTGCAGTGGGATCTACAGGACTGTGTTTCTGTGAAACATGGCTCGAGGAGAGTACACCCGATAAGATGAACAAACAAAACAACAAATAAAACAAATTAAAACGAACAATAGCATGCTAGCATTGCTAATAGCGTGCTAGCTCTGCTAATAGCATGCTAGCTCTGCTAATAGCATGCTAGCTCCGCTAATAGCATGTTAGCTCCGCTTAGTTATACACGCCCGATGCTACTCCAATCTTATCGCTGTAGTACAGTCGACCAGTCATAGACGAGCATAGTGCAAAACTTGAACAAACAAAACAACAAATAAAATGAACAAAGAAACAATTTGACTCTGAAAACTCCGCGACGTCAGCCTCTGGGCAGCGCCATCTTGGAGACGTCACTCCAACTTCAATGTAAAAGGACATGAAGAGTACTGTAATAAAGTTAATCCTTTTGGTATCGTTTGTTAAACATGCTACAGAACATAAAATCTCATGCATAAACATGAACTTAGGTACTGTACTGGAATAATAATTGAAAAAGGTTTTAATACAACAGTTCAGAGAAAACCGTCGTTTCTCAGGAGAAAGTCTTATTTCTTCAGAAGAGACATCCAGCG
>CM045730.1:70040346-70057846 GCA_024760905.1 Plotosus lineatus
GTTTGTTTCCTACCTGGAAGGTCGCTCATATAAGGTTACATTAGGGGATCCACATTCTCTCCACACCGACTTTCTACTGGTGTTCCCCAGGGCTCAGTTCAGGGTCCATTTCTGTTCTCTCTTTATACAAAGTCTCTTGGTGATGTCATATCCCCGCATGGTCTCTCATGCCACTGCTATCTCTACTGGATCCTCACCCAAACCCCCAGGGTCTTCCTCCTCCACAGAGGGCGTGTTGGTGAGATTGAGGAGGTCTTCAAAGTATTCCCTAGACGTCTCGACGACATCCCCAGTTGAGGAGAGCAGCTCCTCACCTCCACTGTAAACAGTGTTTGTGGAAAACTGCTTCCCCCTCCTGAGGCGTCGGATGGTTGTCCAGAACCATTTTGAGGCCAACCAATAATCACTCTTCAGGCCCTCACCGAACTCCTCCTATGCTTGAGATTTTGCATCTGCAACAGACTCGGCTGCAGCACGTTTGGCCTGCTGGTACTTATCCGCTGCATCAGGAGTCCCACAGGCTAATAAAACCCGATAGGCCTCCTTTTTTAGCCGGACGGCCCCCTTCACCACAGGTGTCCACCACTGGGTTCGGGAGTTACTGCCACGACAAGCACCGACGACCTTCCGACCACAGCTATGGGTTGCCGCCTCAGCAATGGAGGCACGAAACATGACCCATTCAGATTCCATGTCACCCGCCTCCTCCGGAACGTGGTTGTAGCTCTGCCGGAGGTGGGAGTTAAAGGCCTTTTGGCCAGGTGACTCCGCCAAACGTTCCCAGCAGACCCTAATTACACGCTTGGGGCTGCCAGGTCTGGAAGGCAGCCTCCCCCACCACCGAAGCCAGCTCACCACCAGGTGATGATCGGTTGACATCTCAGCTCCTCTCTTCACCCGAGTGTCCAGAACATATGGCCGCAAGTCCGGTGACACGACTACAAAGGCAATCATCAAACTGTGACCTAGGGTGTCCTGGTGCCAAGTGCATTTATGGGCACACTAATGTTCGAACATGGTGTTCGTGATAGACAAACTATGATGAGCACAGAAGTCCAACAATAAAACACCATTCGGGTTCAGACTGGACAGAGAGGCTGTACCTACCGATCACACCCTTCCAAGGTCACACTATTGTTGCCCACATGGGTATTGAAGTCTCCCAAGACAACGAGTGAGTCTCCTGAGGGAGCGTTCTCCAACACACTCCCTAAAGAGTCCAAGAAGGGTAAGTACTCTCAATTGTCATTTGATGCATAAGCACAAATAACAGTCAGGACCCATCCCCCCACCCGAAGACGGAGGGAAGCTACCCTTTCTTCAACCGGGGAGAACCTCATAATTTGGCCCCGAGATGGGGGCAATAAGAATGCCCACACCGGCTTGCCGCCTCTCCCCATAAGCAACTCCGGAAAGAAATAAGGTCCAGCCTCTCTCGAGATGGGTGGTTCCAGAGCCCAAGCTATGCGTTGAGGTGAGCCCGGCTATAACTAGTCAGTATCTCTCCACCTCACTCACCAGATCAGGCTCCTTCCCAGCCAGAGAGGTGATATTCCATGTCCCAAGGGTCAGAGTCAGTAACTGAGGATCGGACCGACAGAACCCGACCCCTAAAACCCCCCCCCACGGGTGGTGGGTCTATGGGAGGATGGACCCATGTCTCCTTTTCGGGCTAGACCCGGCCAGGCTCCATGAGCAGAAGCCCAACCACCAGGCACTCGCCTTCGAGCCCCTCCCCCGGGCCTGGCTCCAGGGGTGACCCGTGTCCGGGCAAGGGAAACTGTATCCTTGTCTGTTTCTTGGTCTTAGATGTCTTCTGAATCGCACTTCACCTGGACCTTCACCCAAATGTAAATGTAACTTGTATGTTTAAAATCGTGACTAATAAAAGGTGAGCTCTGAGCACACGTGCGAGCAGGTACAGAGCCGCGTAATGGCACCTCAAAGAGTTCTTACTATATACACGATTCAGAAACAAACTAATGAAAAAAATCTAATTTTGGTTAGCTTTTCTTTATTTCTATTTATTTTAACCATAACAGAAGGCAGTCAGGTGATTTCTGGCCCAGTGCACAGCGTCATTAGAGCGAGACGCTGCCATGCCCAAGTCTGTTTTGCTGGGTGCTAAGAAGAGGTTCTTGACTGTTAATGTGACATTTATGGTAACCAAACATTCCACAAAATGTATGTTTTCTGGGAATCTTGTTTAAGAGTGTGTTGTTGTGTTGAAGAGTGGTGTGTAGATTGGATGTCGGGGTGGAGGCTGACTCTGAGGTTTCGGGTTAATTCGGGCTGACCTGTTTTTAGCCCCGGAGTGGGGTTTTCCTCAGGAATGCTGACGTTGCTCGTGTTTCACACGAGAGTGCCGCGTGTCTCCACCTAGCACACCTGGTGGTGGGTATTGATCACACAAACACTCACTTTTCTCTTTTAAAGCTTCTAGCGCTTTGTACTGTTCTGAATTCCTGATTTACATGTCAAGTTATGCAAGCTAAAAACAACTATAAACCACAGGTTGTGATTTTCCTGCTCACAGCAGCACAAACTCACACAGAAAACAAATACAGGAACCAGGAGGGACACTCTGCACTGGCTCCTGCGGTACATCGGATTTTCTGATGAGAGACTGTGGGAACATATCCATCAACACACCATCCATATACATCAGACTTCTACTCTCACTCTCTCACTCACACACACACACACACACACACACACACACACACACACACACACACACACACAAACACACATGCATGGAAAATTAGCCCTAAAGAGAGAGCCAGTGATCATCACTCTCCTCGTCTACCAGGAAAAACTCCACAGCTACACCACACCACCGCAGTGCTGGCGGATTCTGATTGGTCAAAATGTGTGGATTGATTTTGTATAGCAGCAGGTTGGCGATCAGTGCAGTGATGAAGACTCACTTGTTGTTGTGGATGTCTGCTTCGAACAGTTGTTTAGAGATGAAGTGATACTCCACTCCGTCACTCTCCTGATTCCGCTTTGGTCGAGATGTATCTGAGAGAGAGAGAGAGAGAGAGAGAGAGAGAGAGAGAGAGAGAAAGATGGAGGGAGATGGAGAGGAAGAGAGAGGGGGAGGGGCAGAGGGGAGGGGAGGGGCAGAGGGGAGGGGGAGAGGGATGGAAGAAAGAGAGAGGAGGGAGATGGAGAGGGAGAGGGAAATATGAAGAGACAGAGGGAGAGAGATGGACAGGGAGAGATAGAGAGATAGAGGGAAAGCGAGAGAACATTGTTTAGTCATTTTGATAAAACAGTAGAGAGAGTGACAGAGAAACATAAGAAAGTAAAAACATTTCCAAATAAATATCATCACAAAGCGAAGTTCCACCTGTACATTCCCCAAAAGGGGTGGGAAGAGGACAAGACTTCCGGCAGACTCTATTGAGGTAAAGTGTAAACGTTTGTGCACCCGAGGCGTTTCCTTTGAGTAACGATGTAAACTCTATAAAAACGTCTCTACTCTATCAACTCCCTCACAGAATGCATTCTGAACTTTAAACATTTACACAGAAAAATCGGTACGAAAAAAGACAACATTTATATATTTATAAATATGTTGGATAGCCCCGCCCACAAATCAGGAGCCACAACTTCAATTCTACAGATGTGTTTTTTCCATTACAAACACACTGGACCTACCACTCCACTGAAACCTTATTAAAACGTTGGGCGGAGTTCTGCAAGTGTATTAGGTGGTGGTTTCATACGGCCGGCGTCACTGTTGATGTTTTTACTGAGCAGTAAAGCCGCGGTGCTGATGCTCACACACACGACTCCGCTCCAGCGCTCATTAAGCCTAACTGCAGTGTTTCTGGGTTCGCTCGGCTGTAAAGTGGTGCCGTTAAACCGTACCGCACGTGCCAGGCTCCAGACGGTTGAGTAGGGGTCAAAGGTTTTTGTGCAAAGTGTTTAACGAGAGCTGGAAAGATCAGAGGTCACTGTGGTACACTCCAAAAAAAACCTGCTCAACCAGAAAAACTATTAAAATCTCACACTGTTCCAGTAAGCTTCAAACCACAACCTTCATTCCTCCTCCATCGCTCTCTCTCGCTCTCTCTCTCCATGTCTTGACTTGATTAATTCTCTTCTCTCCTGAAAGTTCAATCCCGTGAAAAAGTATTCGCCCCTTTCTGATTTCCTTTATTTTGGTCATTAATGTCACAAATATTTCACAATTCATTCCTTTCCTAAACCGCCCAATCCTAATTAGGGTCACAGGGAGGCTGGACCACACGTCACCCGACTCTGGGCGATGGCGTTGTACACCTTGAACAGCTCGCCAGGCCATCACAAGGCAGAAACACGCTGAAGACTATAGATTATCTATAAATTATACATCCATGGGAAGCAGTGAGTGTAATTAGCACTGGAAACGCCAATCTTGTTCTGAATGGCAAGCAGCAGATGGAGACAGTATTCATTCATTCATTTTTAACCATGTAATTCTAATTAGGCTCGCGGCAAGACTAGGGTCCATTTCAGCCAACTCTGCGCGAGGGTAGAGTACACCCTGAAAGGTCACCAGGCCATCGCAGGGCCTTACTTGTGTGGATTTTATCTGAGCAGATTGTTCTGAATTGCCCCTGGGTGTGAGGGGGTGTGGTTATATTTATTTATTATCTGGGAGTTTTTATATACGGTAGGCTGTTCTGAATTCCCCCAGGTGTGAGTGTGAATGTGGTTGTATGTTTGCTGGGGAGAACACACAAACACCACACAGAAACGCCCTCGCCATGCCTGGCACTCGAACCCACTGGCTGTGAGCAGGGACATGCTGATGACTACGTGGTGCCGACTGAATCAAGAAACATCCCAATCCTTTACGAAACGTTTCCATAGTAACAACTGATTTACAAGTGCTTGTATCAAAGACATTCCACAGAAAGGCCTTAGAAAAGTTATCGTTTATGCATCATTGACGGAAGGAGTCTCCGGTGCGAGTGACTCCGCCTCACTGGGGAGTGATTTAGTCAAGTTATGGCAGTGTGAAACAGTGTAAAATCACTGAGGAGAAATGAACGAGTGTATCTGAATGACACGTACAATACAAACGAGAGCACGGTTGTGTAATGCACGTGATTTCTGAGCTCACATTTGTGAGCAATTTGTCATCATGATGGCTCAAATCTGAAGAGAGAGGTTCTAATCCCAGAGTCAGAATCAGACACATCCATTACATGATAAACATCCCACGCTTCTATCAGCACTGACAAGCTCCTCTTCTTTATTTCTGGCCACTGTTTAATACTCATACTCCCTTGTTTTCATCCATCTCTCTCTCTCTCTCTCTCACACACACACACACACACACACACACACACACACACACACACACACAGTCTGTTTAAATATATAAATCAGAGCCCGACTCATTTGTCCCAACATGATGCATGCCCTCAAAAGAATGTGTTTCTGGAACTATGAAAGTGAGAAAGTCAGGAAAAAGAAAGAGAGAACAAGAGAGAGAGAGAGAGAGAGAGAGAGAGAGAGAGAGAGAGAGAGAGAGAGAGAGAGAGAGCTGAACATGAATAAGTGCAAGTTTTATTTTGGACGGTGTGTGTGTGTGTGTGTGTGTGTGTGTGTGTGTGTGTGTGTGTGTAAGAGACGGGGGGAGAGGGAGAGAGAGCAAGAGACTTACGAGGGATGGTAACGCTGAAGTGCTGCGGGTCAGATATTAACAGCTTCCTCTTCAACTCATTCAAACCCACACCGGTAGGACCTGTAGAGAAACGAATGGTTTAATTCATTGTTAAAGCTTCACCACGCTGTCACTAATTACCTAAAATAAACAAAAACACATTGGCTCACACTCCAACACCACACACACACTCATCAAAGCTACAGACCCACCAAGACCACACACACACACACACATATACACACACACCAAAGCTATAGACCTACCAAAACCACATAGACACATCAAAGTTATTGATCCACCAAGCCCACAGACATCCATCAGAACGGCAGACCCACACAGACCCACCCAACACCACATACACACCCATCAAAGCTACAGACCCACCAAAACAACACACACACACAAAGCTACAGACCACCAACACAAAACACACACACACACACACACACACACACACACACCAAAGCTATAGACCTACCAAAACCACATAGACACATCAAAGTTATTGATCCACAAACCCCACAGACATCCATCAGAACTACAGACCCACCCAACACCACATACACACCCATCAAAGCTACAGACCCACCAACACCACACACACACATCAAAGCTACAGACCCACCAACACCACACACACAACGCTACAGACCCACCAAAACAACACACACACATACACACACACACACAAAGCTACAGACCCACCAACACACACACACACACCAAAGCTATAGACCTACCAAAACCACATAGACACATCAAAGTTATTGATCCACCAACCCCACAGACATCCATCAGAACTACAGACACTCCCAACACCACATACACACCCATCAAAGCTACAGACCCACCAACACCACACACACACGCCCATCAAAGCTACTGACCCACCAACACCACACACACATTCACACACACCAAAGCTATAGACCCACCAAAGCCACACACACACACACACACACACACACACATTAAAGCTACAGACTCACCAACACCACACACACACAAAACGCTACAGACCTATCAAAACAACACACACACACACACACAAAGCTACAGACCCAGCAACACAACACACACACACACACACACACACACACACACACACACACACACACACACACACACACACACACATCAAAGCTGTAAACATAGCAAAACCACATAGACACATCAAAGTTATTGATCCACCAAGCCCACAGACATCCATCAGAACTACAGACACTCCCAACACCACATACACACCCATCAAAGCTACAGACCCACCAACACCCTACACACACAGACACACATCAAAGCTACAGACTCACCAACACCACACACACACACACAAAGCTCCAGACCCACCAAAACAACACACACACACACACACACACACACACACACACACACACACACACACACACACACACACACACACACCAAAGCTATAGACCTACCAAAGCCACACACACACACACACACACACACACACACACATTAAAGCTACAGACCCACCAAAACCACATACACACACACACGCACATAAAAGCTACAGACCCACCAACACCACACACACACGCCAAGACACACCAAATACACCCATCAAGGCTACAGACCCACCAAAACCACATACACACACACACACACATACACACCAACACCACACACACACAAACACACACACACATCAAAGCTATAGACCCACCAACACCACACACACACACACACACACACACACACCACAAATACCCATCAAAGCTACAAACCCACCAACCCCATACACATCCCTCAGAACTACAGACACTCCAACACCGCACACACACCCATCAAAGCTACAGCTTCCTTTCCCTTCTTTCTAAATTCCATGGTTGCTCCTTCCTTTTTCCACCATCATCATTCTCTTTCTCTCCCTCTTCTCTTTCAGGATGTGCGTTAAGGTTCTCATTTGTCTTTAACTGTTTAAACCTGATCTAGTACAGGACTGATAAGCCTCTCAGTCTATCATTTCATCACACCACCTGTTTTTCTTTTTTAAGCCTGAGCATGTCTGATCTCTCTCTCGCTCTCTCTCCTCTCTTGGTGTGTGCTGCAAGAGCAGTAAAAGTGTCAGCTGATCAGGTCTCACATTAACAGTTCCCGAGCATCTACAAGGTGTGTGACTATTAATCCGAAGATCACAAGTTCAAAGCCAGGTTGATGCCAAATCATCCGTGACCCAAAGTCCAATGGGAGCTGACTGGCCGAGCTCTCACGGGAGGAACACAAAGAGATATTTATATACAATTATAATAATTTTCCTTCTTTCACCCTTCTGCATGTCAAAGCAGTCCATTCTCATGCATTTATTACAACAGCACCTCCTAGAGTAGGTGTGTGTAACTACAGTGTAGATTCAATACAGAAGTACAGCATTGTATAAACGAGCCTTTATCTCATCCTTCCAACACGGAATAGTGAACTGGTGACTGAGATTCCTTAAACAGAAACTGGAGGAAAGAACGAGTGTCAGATTGAATCTTAAAAATTTATTTTCAAGGTGGACTTTTCCAGAAAAGTGAGAGCTCTTAGGGACAGATCGAGGAAGTGGAGGTAAGGTTTACCTGTTTTACTTTTGGCTCGGCACCAATTTTACCAGCAGCTTCCACTTGTAAACGCAGGTGGAAGTTCTGTAATGCTCAGTTACTAGCAGAAATGCAGGAAATGCCCCCTCTCTCTGCAATGCCACGCCCTTTTACATTGTGTTTTGTATATTATTGATAGTTGTTTCCATCATTGCAACGTGACAGTGGTGGTGATAAGTGGTGGGTTAAATCTGTTAAGTCCTACATGCCCCACCATTGTGGAGGGGCATGTATAAAAAAACATTTCTTCTCAGGTTCTCTTCTACTTTACAGACCAGCCATGTACAACTCCGTCGGGGCTTCAGAATGTGCGTATGGAGATTAAAGGAACAGGCTTGTGTCAGTTCTGGCACTTGCGCTCACGTGTCGTACTCATGTGGAGAATATAACAGGGCTTCAGGCATTCAACACCGATGGAACAAGGAATGATGTCATTTTTGTCCTCTGCGTATTTGAGCAGTACCTTCATGTCCTCCTTTCTCAAGCAATATCAAGTGAAAGTGTTTACTCAGTTATAGATTTAACACATAAACAAGTTTGTATTAGGTCATTAATAACGAACGGCTAGCTGGTCCTTACAGTGATATAAACCCTGACCCACTCAAGTACGACAATCTTCAATCACTATGGAGCTGGTTATACTGTAATAATAACAACCGACTATAAATTATCCTGCTTACTATACAAATACTTACCATGAAATTTAAAAATACAGTTTTAAAAAATATTGCACTGCTTTATTTATTTTATATATTTATATAAAATGTATTAAATCAATGGCTGCCTCTGCATTCAAAACATCCAAAATGAGCACAAGCACACACACACACACACACACACACACACACACACACACACACACACACACACACACGCACACACACCCGGTGAGCAGTTGGGGGTTAGGTGTCTTGCTCAACAGAACTTCAGTAATGAAGATGGAGGAAGGGAAAATGAAGCTCATAGCAGTGCTGTAACTGATCAATCAGAACCCAGTATTCAACAAAGCTGTGTTCTCTGATTGGCTGTGAATCCAGCAAGCTGATTGGTCGAGATTATATTTCCCAGCATCTAACACATGGGGCTTCCTTTGTGTTCGAGCCCCATTGTTAGTTCGTCTATGCTACTTATTAGCAGTTCTCCAGCCAAGCGCCTAAGTTTTTCTCTGTTTGTGCTCGTAAGTACTGTTGTATACAGTATTACGCTAAGGCCTTGAAAATGGTCCCAAAACGCGCAGGAAGTGTTATGTTCTGTGCTAGTTGGCGGCATTTTTCTCTCTAGCTCTCTCTGCATATACTGACAAGGCGAAATCCAGAGAACACACCTGAGTTCACTCAGCCATCAGCGTGCGAGAGGAGCTCTGTGCTCGACACTGTTTTTCCTTCACCACTACGATGAACATGATTTTCCCGCACCCCAGTGCTTCCCCAGAGCTCAAAGAAGTCTTTGTTTCATCGTACTTGGTCTCCTGCATTTTTGGGTCCGATTGATATGCTCCCGGCGTCACAGGAAGTTCATCTAGTGAACCGAAAAATAAAAGGAAAATGATGACAGTTAGTGAGAAAGTTAAGCTTCTAGATTTATTAAAAGAAGGGTGAAGGTTTGTGTCTGTGGCTTGCCATTACGTCATTAACGAGTCGACTGTGCGCTACATTAAGAATTAGGAAGAGAAAATACGCATATCAGTTGGATCCAAAGATGCAGGAGACCAAGTACGATGAAACAAAGACTTTTATTGAGCTCAAGGGAAGCACTGGGGTGCGGGAAAATCATGTCCACCGTAGTGGTGAGGGAAAAACAAGGAAACTGGTTGAGCACAAAGCTCCTCTAGTGCGCTGATGGCCGAGTGAATTCAGGTGCGCGCTCTGGATTTTGCCTGTGGGTAACAGCCACGCCCCTCACCAGTGTATGCGCAGAGAGAGAGAGAGAGAGAGAGAGAGAGAGAGAGAGAGAGAGAGAGAGAGAGAGAAGAGTTAAACACCTCAAACTGGCACAGACCATAATAGTAACAGCACAATAAGGCAGTTGTGAAGATGGAAAATGCCTTATCGTTGTGAATTACGGACTGCCATAAAAATAATGTGAGTTTGGACACTAACATGATACGTACTACTGTAAAGTAAAGGCTCTGGAGGTGCTGACAAGCCCCAATCCAGCATCAGTGCAGCCAGTGATTCTCTTCCTTGATGTGGCTGTGGATTTGTTATTTATAAGGTTTGTTATACAGTATTTATATATATATATATATATATATATATATATATATATATATATATATATATATATATATATATTGTCATTATAAGGTGTATCATTTATTTATACTAGTCCTGAGCATATTGTGATAAAGTTCATTATTTTCTGTAATGTACTGATAAAAATTAAACTTTCATATATTTTAGATTCATTGCACACCAACTGAAATATGTCAGGTCTTTTATTGTTTTAATACTGATGATTTTGGCATACAGCTCATGAAAACCCAAAATTCCTATCTCAAAAAATTAGCATATCATGTTCAGGTAGTCTAAACGAGCTATTAACCTAATCATCTGAATCAACCAATTAACTCTAAACACCTGAAAAAGATTCCTGAGGCTTTTAAAAACTACCGCAATCATGGGTAAGACTGCCGACCTGACTGCTGTCCAGAAGGCCATCATTGACACCCTGAAAGAAATCTCTGAGCGAATAGGCTGTTCCCAGAGTGCTGTGTCAGGGCACCTCAGTGGGACGTCTGTGGGAAGGAAAAAGTGTGGCAGAAAACGCTGCACAACCAGAAGAGGTGACCGGACCCTGAAGAAGATTGTGGAAGATACACACACACACACACACACACACACACACACACACACACACACACACACACACACACACACACACACACACACACACACACACAACACACACGCCGTATTCGACGTAATAAGTGCCCTGCTCCAATAAGCCCCCATACACACACACACACACACACACACACACACACACACACACACACACACACAGTGTTTTTGATCTTACATCTAATAACCACGCATGTGTACTGGGAGCAAAATCGTAGATCAAACTTACCAATTTTATTCGATCAGTCTCTGTAAGGGTAAAATGAGGTGTTCACTGCCTGTAAAAGTGAGTTTACATGGTATTTCAAGACCCCCCCCTGCCACTGGTCTATAATCTATAATAACATCTATAATGTTCATCAGTAACAGCACATTTTATTGTTCTGCCGTGCTATAAAAATAGGAAAATATTTTGCTGTGATCTCTTGGTAAATGTCCAACAACCGATGAACCATTAGAAATTGCTACAGCAAAACTATGGCATGCTCTGAATGAACGGAGCGATGAGCCAGATACGGACCTATCAGAAAGTGATGACGAGTATTTTTCACCCGAATCTCCTGTTCACTAACTTCATAAATTTAAGCACGTTCCTGGACATGTGCTTTTGTTTATGTTCGTGTTGATTGGTTCAACGTGTCATGTGCTACAGTTGACAGTCATGTTCATTGGCTTGATTTTACTTCCAGGAAAATGTTTAAAGGAACAGTACCGGGAGGGAAAAGTATGGGGTCTTTTATTTTAAATTTATGCTGTTGTCTGTTTATTTTCAGCTTTCATGTAAGTAGTTTGGTTGAGACCACAAAATGAATACCATTAAACTTTTTATTGTTCTGTTATTATTCATGTTTTCCACCTCAATGGTAATAAGCACTTACCCTTCCACTCCACTGGTAACATTTTAATAAGCGCCCACCCACTCCAAATTTTTAAGTGCCCTGGGTGCTTATCACGTCGAATATATATATATATATATATATATATATATATATATATATATATATATATATATATATATATATATATATATATATATATATATATATATATAAAACAGTGTATATAATAAAAATAAAAGGACAGGACAAAGACTTTCTATTGAAACTCCATTTATCACTACAGATCTGTTTCGAGGGGTGGTGAAACATCCTCCCTCTTCAGGTGATTATAGAAGAATTATATATATATATATATATATATATATATATTAATGCAGCCATGAGGCGCGGGGGGGCACTAACTAACTAAGTGATGGGCAGGTTTGGTGTCCAGGACAGGAACACAGAAGGACAGATGTTGATAGATTTTGCAAAAAGGATAGAAATGGCTGTGGTGAAAATAAACAGGAGCATAGGGTGACTTATAAAAGCGGAGGTAAGAGCACACAGGTAGACTACATCTTGTGTAGGCGATGTAATTTGAAGGAAGTCAGTGACTGCAAAGTAGTAGTGGGTGAGAGTGTTGCCAAACAGCATAGGATGGTGGTGTGCAGGATGACGCTGATGGTGAGGAAGCTGAAAAAGGCAAAGTGTCATGTTGTCTTCAAGGAGGAGTTGAAACAGGCTTTGGGTAGTCAGGAAGTGCTTCCAGATGACTGGACAACCACAGCCAATGTGATCAGGGAGACCGGTAGGAGAGTACTTGGTGTGTCCTCTGGAAGGAAAGTAGATAAGGAGACTTGGTGGTGGAATGAAGAAGTGCAGGAGTGTGTACAAAAGAAGAGGTTAGCTAAATAGAAGTGGGACACAGAGACGACCGAAGAGAGTAAACACGAGTACAGGGAGACACAGCGTAAGGCGAAGGTAGCGGTGTCAAAAGGCCAAACAGAGGGCGTATGATGACTTGTATGATAGGGTGGACAGTAAGGAGGGAGAAAATGATTTATACAGGTTGGCACAGCAGAGAAATAGAGATGGGAAAGACGTGCAGCAAGTTAGAGTGATAAAGGACAGAGAGGGAAATGTATTGACTGATGACAGAAGTGTGCTGGGAAGATGGAAAGAGTACTTTGAAGAGCTAATGAATGAGGAAAATGTGAGAGAAAAAAGAGTAGAAGAGGTGACCGTTGAGGATCAGGAAGTAGCAAAGATTAGTAAGGGTGAAGTGAGGAGGGCCTTGAAGAGGATGAAGAGTGGAAAGGCAGTTGGTCCTGATGACATACTGGTTGAGGTGTGGAAGTGTCTAGGGGAGGTAGGAGTAGATTTTCTGACAAGAATATTCAACAAGGTCTTAGAAAGTGAGTAGATGCCGGAGGAATGGAGAAGTGTGCTTGTGCCCATTTTTAAGAACAAGGGAGATGTACAGAGTTGTGGCAACTACAGAGGGATAAAGTTGATGAGCCATACAATGAAGTTATGAGAAAGAATAGTAGAAGCTAGACTGAGGGCAGAGGTCAGCATTTGTGAACAACAGTTTGGTTTCATGCCAAGAAAGAGCACCACAGATGCAGTGTTTGCTTTGAGGATGTTAATAGAGAAGTACAGAGGTCAGAAAGAGCTGCATTGTGCCTTTGTGGATCTGGAGAAAGCATATGACAGGGTGCCGAGAGAAGAACTGTGGTATTGTATGAAGAAGTCTGGAGTGGCAGAGAAGTATGTTAGAGTGGTGCAGGACATGTATGAGAGATGTAAGACAGTGGTGAGGTGTGCTGTCGGTGTGACAGAAGAGTTCAAGGTGGAGGTGGGACTGCATCAAGGGTCAGCTCTCAGCCCCTTCTTGTTTGCTATGGTGATGGACAGGCTGACAGACGAGGTTAGACAAGAATCTTTATGGACTATGATGTTTGCAGATGACATCGTGATCTGCAGTGAGAGCAGAGAACAAGTGCAGGAAAATCAAGAGAGGTGGAGGTATGCCCTGGAAAGGAGGGGAATGAAGATTAGTCTCAGTAAGACAGAATACATGTGTGTGAACGACAAGAACCCAAGAGGAACGGTGAGATTACAGGGGGAAGAGATAAAGAAGGTGGAGGATTTTAAGTACTTAGGCTCAACAATCCAGAGCAATTGAGAGTGTGGAAAAGAGGTGAAGAAGCGCATGCAGGCAGGTTGGAACGGATAGAGAAAAGTGTCCGGTGTGATGTGTGATAGGAGAGTATCGGCAAGAATGAAGGGAAAAGTGTACTTTGGTAAAAGTGTACGGTGATGAGGCCAGCGATGTTGTATGGTTTAGAAACAGTGGCCCTGGGGAAAAGACAGGAGGCAGAGTTGGCGGTAGCAGAGATGAAAATGTTGAGGTTCTCTTTGGGAGTAACGAGGATGGATAGGATCAGGAATGAGTACATCAGAGGGACAGCACTTGTTAGATGTTTTGGAGACAAAGTCAGAGAGGCTAGATTGAGATGGTTTGGACATGTACAGAGGAGGGATAGATACCAAGAATATATTGGTAGTAGGATGCTGAGGTTGGAACTACCAGGCAGAAGGCCCAGAGGAAGACCAAAGAGAAGATTTATGGATGTGGTGAAGGCGGACATGAAGGTCGTTGGAGTAAGAGTAGAAGATGCAGAGGATAGGGTGAGATGGAGGCAGATCATTTGCTGTGGCGACCCCTGGAGGGAACAGCCGAAAGGAAAAGAAGAAGATCGGCAGTACAAACCCCAGTACCACTGATCTGCCACTGTTGGGCTCTTGAGCAAGGCACTTAACCTATAACTTCTCAGTTTATATATATATATATATATATATATATATATATATATATATATATATATATATATATATATATATATATATATATATATATATAGTATTCGACGTGATAAACACCCAGGGCACTTAAAAATATATATAAATTATAGGAAAAGAAAAGCTGAGTCTTACTGGTGTGCTATTTAGGGATTAAAACACATTATTCTGAGTGGACAATGCTTGAATTAAAACAAACTGCGCTTACAGTTTGTCACGGTCACTTGAAGCAGTCAACGTCATTATTACCCTTTTAAATGAAACAAATCTCATTTTGGTGTTTACCCCTAACTGGCTATTTCAGATGGGAGTTTTGCCCACTAACCGCACCTCCGCTAATGATGCACAGGATGTTGCATTTAGTGAAGAAAAAAAAAAAACAATTCCTAAAAAAACAGTTCATCAAATACTTTAAATCCAAACTTCGCTACTTTTCATCGAATTTGAATCAATGGAAATGTAAAATATACGGAAGAGTTGGACGGGGAGGGTTAGTTTGTAGCCTAGCAACTGCAATGCTTTGCTCAGCAAACAGAGCTCACCTGACTGAGTCTGTCAAAGTTAAAACACACAGAAATAAACCCTAAAACCCCTTGTTTAAGTGAACTTCTTACATGTAACTTTCCATATAGAATACACGGGCCTTGCATTTGGTACCTGGGCCCTCACTGAGACGTTACAGATTTAATCCACCTCTTAATTCCACCACAATCATGTCATGAGGGGCAGATTAAAATATGAAAAAATTCACATAACATTGTAATTAATCTCTGATGTGTAATGAATATTTGAATATTTGAATATTTGAATATTTATTCCTGAGCAGATTAGATTGAGAAGGCGGCACATAGAAACTGACATCTGATTGGACAAAAAAATTTAACATACACATACACAGACTGGAAGCAGTGCAGCCAAGAGATACGATACGGAATGAAGAGAAGAGGCTGCTGGGAATTAATTAATACAATTTAATGGAACAAATTGGTGGGGCCGGTGGTGTAGTGGTTAGGGTGCTGCGCTCATGATTGGGATTTGAACACACAACATCCCGACACTTGTGTGCCTCTGTTCATCCAGCAGCAAAAATAGGTACCAGTAAAATATACTGGGAAGGTAACCTGACACGGACTGGCATCCCATCCAGCAGGAGTTGTACTCTTGGTCGCTTCACGCTACAGGAACCGGGCATAAGGCTTGATGAGCCACAATGCCTCGGGTGTAAAAAGCCCAACAGATTTTATCTTTACCTAATGGAAGAAATACTGGAATTTAAGTTGTAATTTCTAATAGTGTTTAGACCGGCAGAGAAGGCTTTACTGCCCTGATGGCCCACCACTGAATAAAACATTTATTTGTCTCAGGATCAAACCTTCTATCCAGGAGACCAATCAGCGGCATCCACCTAACCTTTGGTAAATAACTGTTAAATAGGACGATTTATTTAAAGGTAAGAGCTGCTGGTTTGCCTCCTGTTGAGGCTGTGAGCAGCCATGTTGACTTGGCGTGACTTGGGTAACAGGCAACATTGTGTATTTGGGATTCGATCCATATTCCTGTCATCAATCCTACTCCACATGTAAACTCCACGTATGGAAAGAAAAAACAATAAAAAAAAAATCAGCCAGCCACAATGACATGAATCTGTTTCCACTCTGATATATTGAATTTTTCAGTTCTGGACATTGCGTCCTTTCCACTGCTTCCTGATCTTTCTAATATTGCTAACAGGAGGCCCAGAACATCAACAACATCTAGGAAATTTCCCTCAGCTCAAATCAAAGACTCTGTGTAAAAAATTAATAAATAATAATTTAAAAAAAACTCTCAGATCATTTCCTTTGATAAATAATCAGGATTCAGATCTGACAGGATGGTGGAGACACTTCTACCGGTCAGGAGCTGGCGTTCGTATGCTTCAACAAATTCTTATTTATCTGGACTTCTGATCGAAATGGAGCCACTGGTGAAAGTTTTTCAGATGCTGGAGAGAAATTCTGTCGATTTTATTTCCGTCTCAAGCCAGCAATACACACCTTGATGAGACTGAAATTTAAAACGTTAAAGGGTTTGGATTAAGGTGATGAGTTTCATTCAAATTTAAAAACAGTAAAAACATCCAGGCCAACAAAAACTCTGAGTCGACATCATGTTGGAAGGGAGCGCCAGAACAAAGAGAGGGGGGGAGAGAAAAAAACAGGAAGTTATTTAACTAATGGTTCTGAATTTAAAAATAATGTCGACATGCTGAATGAATGAGCAAGTGAGCCAGCAAGAGGAGAGAGAGAGAGAGAGAGAGAGCGAGAGAGAGAGAGAGAGAGAGAGAAAGACAAAGAAATACATTCATCACCAAATGAAATAAGAAAGAAAGACATGACAGAGAAACCCAGAAAGACAGGAACAATAATAGAGAGCAAAAAAAGAAAAGAAAAAGAAAAATAAAGCAGGACAAGGAGGGAAAAGAAAACACGGAGTGGGAAAAGCAAGAAGGTTCATCTCACGGGACAGAAAAACAAGCTGAAATCAAAACAGAGCGAACGCACAGCAGACTGACGGCGGGGTCTTTGCTTCGTCAGCGCTGACACTGTCCATGCCACTGTCCTCCAAATTATGAGAGTTAATTGAAAATATTTGCATTAGCTTGACTGCAATAGCAGAGGCCTAATTGGGGCATCGTGATGAGAGAAAAACACGCCGGGT
>CM045730.1:70062846-70070346 GCA_024760905.1 Plotosus lineatus
CGTCGCTGCGGAGAGATCCGTCCATTCCGTACAATACAGCCTGTTCATTTAACCGGGCCACTTAATGATATGCTGGGATACAAATGAAACACGCCATCAGTCAAACCATCCCTGTAGCACAAGTGTGTGTGTGTGTGTGTGTGTGTGTGTGTGTGTGTGTGTGTGTGTGTGCGCAAGCCTCTGCTTTTTGTATAAAATTACCTTGGACTGACTTTTGTTCCAGTTAAGTCAACCTGCATGTTGCAGTGCTTGTGCCAGTTAAGACCATAATTTGATCCAATCCAATTTGTTTTGGAAAATCTATCTGCATTAAAGAGCCAAAAAAATAAGAGCCGCACCATCTCACAGCAAATGCACGGACGGCCGGTTCGGATAAAATCCTTCCCCGATGAGCAGGCCTGCGGTCAGAGGTCGAAGGGTGCGAATGACTCTCCTCCGAAGCCACAAAGAGGTCACACAGAGGTCCCCGCTTACATGCTGCATGTTCATGAACGGTCCGATCGTATCCATTTCCTGAGAGCGTCATGAGCGCTCTGCTAATGAGCGCTGATTACTTCGTCTGCAAGGACAGTGTGTACGAGTACATAGTCATCAGGCCTTTTGGCCTACAAGAAGCACTGCGGGTTCTGGCGTGAAGAATCATTGCTTCTCCAGTTCAGGGCAGGTGCGTCGGTGCGCCGTGGCTGCCAGTCAGAACAAATTCCTGCCCTTCGCTTGAAGGGACTTCATAAATCCAACCTTTCAAAATCATTTAAAGCCTCACAGACGTCTGGCTCCCGAAGAGCCAGAACGTTGCCCTCCGTTTTAACGCGGATAAATAAATCAAGGCATGGATTGTAAGTTCCCCCCAAACCACCCGCTCCTTAAATTAGAGGGAAATGAATTCATTCCAATACGAGAAGAGGGAAAATCTTTCGGTATTCTCGACTCTGGATATGGTTATGGAACATTAATTCCGATTTCTCTCTCCTTCTCTCCCACTTTTTTCTAAAGAATGCGACTTGGTAAGACAAATCATCACAAGGGATGACATGATGTGTACTGGCAAACAGAGTCCATCCGAAATAGCTTCGAACTTCTAGTAACAGGTATGAATATGGAAAACAGACACACGCAGAGCAGCGTTTTCCAGTTTCTAGCGCTGAACATGGTGAATAATGGCTGGAACATGGAGCCATGTCCACACCACACTCCCAGACCTGCACCGCTTAATGGCTGCTTAATTGGCACAGTGGAACTTACAATTACTGACTAGCAGCTCACAAATCAAACTGGCCCTGCCAGTGGGGGGAGGGGGAGGGGGGGGGCGCTTATTAAAGCCTCTACATTCAGTGTAAATATAGTGTGCACTTGCACACAACCCACCGCTCCACCCACAAAATTTCCAAAAGGAACTGCTGCGGCCTATGTATGGACAAGACCTCAAAACGTAGGTCCTCAAAGGCTATAAATAAACACAAGGGACCGATGAGAAAGGAAAGATGTCAACGGCTTAAAAAATCATCACGGTATTTAAAAATATACGGAATAAGTGTGAATACGTGCAGATCAAAAGAAAAGAGAACAAGCCCTGTTCAACCTTTCAGGTCAAATTGTCGAAACTTTATTCCTCATTCCAACATCTCTTCAGAGGAAACGATGTCAGGGCAGGAATAATATGTCAGAAGAGAAGAGCACACATACCTCGGAACCACGGAGCAACTCAAACTGATGGTTTTTGGGACTGAGTGCCTTCTGTAAAGTCATACCTGTGTCTGATTACAAATCAAACAGCAGACATTGTACTGGGTTGAACATATGGAAACAGACGCCTCAACAATCTCAGTGATTTCATTACTCGTCCCATGTTGTCTTGATTTGTGTAAGCAACGCAGGAACACGGATTTACAAACACTCCTGTTGTTTGGGTTTTGTACAAGATGTTCCAGGTGAGGGGGGAGGGGCACCTCGGCAAATTCGAGCAAATTTTTTTTTTTTTTTTTTTTTTGCTTTATTTGAACTGTATATCAACTCTTGCAAGTACTTTATCCATGTAGGGGCATCAGAGTATCCCTAACATGTCCCAACAAGGTTAAAGGAGGTCTCTCTGTTAAGCAAAGCATGACACACTGTGTGTTTGTGGGGTGGGGGGGCAGTTTGGGGTGGGAGGTGGACAATGAAAGGTTACGAGACGAAAAAACCTGCACCTGTTAAATCAGACCTCCCAAGTCTACTAGTCCCGATGAAATTCCAGTGTCGGGACGCCTACAATTCCAGCTGCACCTCTGACTACACAAAGCACGAACACTGAGGACTCCTTCCAACGATGATAAATATGCAGCTTTTAATCTGTTTACGTGGCGAATCCGCTATACAGGTCACTGCGAACATGTTCCTGTAGAAATAATAACCATAATAACTGTGATACTTGTGTCCTCACTCAGACCCTCAATATTTTTTCTAGTTTCTTGGACTCATTGAAATATACAGTAAACCCTCACTTTGTGCGGTTAATGGGGACCGACTGATGTATGTATATGCATATATAATATCAAGAAATACATATTCAATGCTATAAATGCTTATAATAACAAATAAACATTAAAAAATAATGCATAAGATGTAAATAAAATATAAATATACACACATACAGACGCGCGCGAGCGTGCACACACACACACACACACACACACACACACACACACACACACACACACACACACACACGAGAGCACACAGATGCACACCTCAAATAAAAATGTAAGTAGTTTTGTTGGGGGTTTTTGGGTTGCTTTTTGGTTTTGTTTGTTTGTTTTTTTTTTGTTTTTTTTTTGTATAATTGGCATTGTTTTGTGGCATTTTCCTCAACTTTCCCCCTATTTTTTCTTAATTTCCTTTTTTTGATTTTTCAATGAATATTTTTGAAAAACCCGTGATGCACTAAAGCCGCAGGAACTAAATTGTGAAGTAGTAAGGCATCACTCTATGAACACTCAGAATTGTTTTGCTCCTGGCTAGTGTCATCTTGAAATATTTTATCCCGTCTTAACCTAGTCAAGCTTTTTATTTTCCCACGTAACTAGTCCTTCAAAGCAAAACTAGAAGCAGTGCGTACAACTCAGCATGGAGAACAGGTGGCATCACAGAGTCTAGCTCATATCACACATTGGCAGGAACCGGTGGCAAAGACACAGAGAGACACCGAGTCCGGCACCCCCGTAGAACACCAGGAAGTGGTCGGCCCATCACAAGATGTATCTTTTGTTATCCAGCTCAAGTCTTCACTCTGTCGGTCTTACTCGGACTCAAACCAGTTTGGACTCTGTCTGGACTCGTCTTGAATCTTCTACTTGACTGCAGCTCTGATGCCCAAATATTAAAACAAGTGCAGGAATCTAAGCCTGCACATTACATGCAATGCTTTTCAACACATTCCACCCAATCAGAATCCAGAATGCAACAGCACTGGGTTTTGAAGGTACATATGAAGAGGCCTATATGTTGCACGGTTACTCCAAAAGTTCAGGCATCTGTCATTCAAGATCTTGCACCCCCTCATTCACAGGCATCTGTAGAAAATGTTACTGATATCAAACAGGCCCCTGGAGAAGTTTCAGCGAGACCCCCAGCATCAAACAGTTTCCGGAGGAACTTCTCCATTTAGTGCACAAAGACCTCGGATCCCCAAGCGTGCATGTTAACTGGATTCAGGATTATTGTATCCATTTCCCTCAGGAGGAACAATCTTTTATGTGGACCCCAACCCCAGTGACCCTTCCCTGTATTCTGTGTTTATGAGCAACACTACTTCCTGCAGCAGAGGGAGAAAAGAAAAAGAAAAATCGGATCACAATCACAGATGCCGATTAAAAAAAAAAAAAAAGAAAGAAAACGACAAGTATTTAGCAGAGCTATTTAAAATATGTTTTGGACGATACTCTGAATCAAGCTGCACTATGCAGGAATCGGTGTCTGGGGAGCGACACTGTAGAAGCCGTTTTCCATTGAAGTGCATATGTGGAAAGTGCTTTCCTGCCCAAGTGATGCAGGCTCAGTTACTCACGCTCCCGTCGGCTGAGGAGAAAAGAGAGCGCTTGTGTCATGGAGCGGTATTTGTTTTTCCTCTCTGTCCTATCCCAGAGCTCGTCAGACAAAGGAATGTCAAGGCAGGAATGTTAGCTAATGCATCAGGGGAAACACACACACACACACACACACACACACACACACACAGAGTTGTTGGGCTGCCAGCTGGGATCATTAGAACATTTATGCATTGAGCTGCGCCAAATGGGATCATGGAGGAGGAGGGAGGCCAAAACTGCTACTCCGATTTTCCTCATCACCCACCTGCTCGATTCATCATAAAGGCCATGTGTGATCACACCTACAGTCCCTCTCTCTCTTTACAAGAACCCAGAGCATTATCTGGGCAGTACCTGATCTCCACTGACCACCGCTGCTAGAAACATTCAGACACTTTACCATCCCAGATCTGATTAGGGGCTGTGGGGGATCAATGGTTAAGGGTTACGGGAGTAGGGGTGGGATTAAAGCATCAGTACCACCAAATGACCACTCGTGGGCTCTTGATCAAGGCCCTTAGCTATCTTTGCTCCAGGAGCACTGCATCATGACCGGCCCTGTTCTCAGCTACTGACTTCCTAAGCATGAGAAGAATTTTACTGCGCACACACACACACACACACACACACATATATATATATATATATATATATATATATATATATATATATATATATATATATATACACTAGTCCTTCTCAAAAAATTAGCATATTGTGATAAAGTTCATTATTTTCTGTAATGTACTGATAAAAATTAAACTTTCATATATTTTAGATTCATTGCACACCAACTGAAATATTTCAGGTCTTTTATTGTTTTAATTCTGATGATTTTGGCATACAGCTCATGAAAACCCAAAATTCCTATCTCAAAAAATGAGCATATGATGTTCAGGTAGTGTAAACGAGCTATTAACCTAATCATCTGAATCAACCAATTAACTCTAAACACCTGCAAAAGATTCCTGAGGATTTTAAAAATTCCCAGCCTGGTTCATTACTCAAAACCACAATCATGGGTAAGACTGCCGACCTGACTGCTGTCCAGAAGGCCATCATTGACACCCTCAAGCAAGAGGGTAAGACACAGAAAGAAATCTCTGAGCGAATAGGCTGTTCCCAGAGTGCTCGATCAAGCCACCTCAGTGGGACGTCTGTGGGAAGGAAAAAGTGTGGCAGAAAACGCTGCACAACCAGAAGAGGTGACCGGACCCTGAGGAAGATTGAGGAGATGGGCCGAATCCAGACCTCGGGGGACCTGTGGAAGCAGTGGACTTGGCTACAGGTGCCGTATTCCCCAGGTCAAGCCACTTTTGAAGCAGAAACAGTGGCAGAAGTGGCTGACCTGGGCTACAGAGAAGCAGCACTGGACAGTTGCTCAGTGGTCCAAAGTACTTTTTTCGGATGAAAGCAAATTTTGCACGTCATTCGGAAATCAAGGTGCCAGAGTCTGGAGGAAGACTGGGGACAAGGAAATGCCAAAATGCCTGAAGTCCAGTGTCAAGTACCCACAGTCAGTGATGGTCTGGGGTGCCATGTCAGCTGCTGGTGTTGATCCACTGTGTTGATCCACTGTGAAAATATATTTTTCTTAAAATAATCATTCTGTAAAATGATCTCTGTGGGAAAGTGCATTGTTCGTGCCTTAAATGTGTCTTAAATGCAAGCAAAAAGCACCACACGACACAAGAACCTTCACTTTCTAAATGGTATCCGAGCGGAAGGGTATCAGAGCGTACGATTGCTTTCTGAGAGACATGCCTAATGGAACTGGTTATAGTTAATGTAAAAGGTATCGTCTGTGTGAGTCTTTAAAAGTAATTCTGAAAGTATAAAATTTGTTAAAAAAAAAGAAAGTAATAATTAAAACAACCATAATAGTTGGAAAAGTGCTGGGGTATATGATCAAGACTGTAAAGCACGCCATGACATCACTTCAGCGTCGATCAATTTCCGGTACCAGAACACCCCGCGAGTGTTGTATTCCCTACACAGGAAAGAGCTCTGTTTCAGAGAACCTTCAGTCTGGTTCTGTAAGACACATCGAAGTTGTTATACTTAGTAGACACATGTAAGTTACATCTAAAAATCCCATCATTTATTGTTCCTCAGGAGACATACAAGCCTTGGTTCCTCTTTACCTGCATAGAGGACATTAGTTCTCAAACTGAGCATTTTTAAGTCAGCATTAGAGAAAAAAAAGGGGGCGGGCTCACTGTTTCCATAACTCCATCCTTAATTGGAGTCTGGAGGCTGATGGCTTTTCCAGCCTTCCCTTCTCCTCCCTCCCTGATTGTTTTGTGATCCTCTCCGCTCGAGTCTGTGTTGCAGCCGGATGTTTAAGGATCAGATCCTGCAGATTGACTTTAGCTGTACGGGGTGCTTCTGAGAGACGTCTTGCTCCGACCGTGAGGTGTAGGGTTTCTATCTTGGCTTCCTGGGGTAAAAATTCTTGATGATGGATCACATGGTATGCTAATCCTGATCTGTTATAACTAGACAAGGAGTAAAGACGGACCAGCGTAGGATCTCAACAACTGGCTACAGAGAAGTGTGTGGGGGGTGGGGGTGACATCTCGTTCTCTCTGGATCGCCAATATGGGACGATCCAATTTCAACCAGACCCTAAACTGAAAGGCGCTTTAAGGATCATCCGTTAAAAATATTTTACAGTTCTTGGAGAGCAGAAACAGAAGGGACTTCCGGAGTGCGAGAGACAAATTGCACCTTCACAAACCATCTACATGTTGGAAAATGAGAACGTTTTCACGCAGGGCTGACGGGGCGGGATCTTACTGGGCTGGAGTGATGATATGAAGTTGGGCTTCATGGTTTATTATTGTTTATCAAAATAAATGACAAATGGGTGGAATCTTGGACCCTTTTCATTCATCTAGCAAAAAGAGACGGAGCCACTATATGGGGCTATGATGTAAACTTAGCCAGAAAACAACAACAACAACAACAACAACAATGCAGACAGGATGACACATTAAAACTCGGCTGAACCACAGTTCACTGCCAGACCCGTTTGGCCCCTGCCTTGCTGGCTTCATTTGTTTTATTCATCTGTTTTCTTCCCATGTCATGCCTCTGTTTTTCATTGAATAAATAAATAAACAAACAGCTGAACTTTTCATTCTCTGTCTTGGCCATGTCTCAACCAACAGCCTCCAGTGTTTCATATTCATGTTGAACAAACTGGTGGCAGATGTCTAATCATATCTAGAGTGGATCCATCCAGAACTAATGATCTGTAGCTCATGGTAATCTTCAACCTGGTACCACATGCATGTTCTCATTTATGAAGCTACAGCACAAAGAGCAACCCAATCATCTCCCATAAAAACACAACTGCAAAAATAACACCAACCCCGTCCATCTTCTCATAGTAACGGACACCACAAAATGTGAGGAAGAAATTAAGTGAAAA
>CM045730.1:70075346-70077846 GCA_024760905.1 Plotosus lineatus
ACCTTCACCGTTGCACACAAACTTTCCTATATTTAAGAGCGACACACAAGGGCTGTACGCACAGGCATCATCAAACTCTCAGGCGCACCAAAGCGCAAAAACATTATCCATTAATACTAAGAAATAAGACAACATTAAAAGAGGGGACAGCGGTGGCCCGGTGGTAAGGTGCTGGATTACTGATCCCAAGGTTGTGGGTTCAAGCCCCACTGTCATCGGTTGTCACTGCTGTCCCCCCAGTGCACTAACCGGGTTACCAAAAGCCAGTCATGTCTCTCACTGTCTATGGTGTGAGGTTCATGTAAAAGAACCATTGCTGACTTTCGACAAGAGGAACTGCATAGCTGTCAGCATGTTACTGCCCTAAGATGGCCTGGCGAGCTGTTCAGGGTGAAATCTGCCCTCGCCCAAAGTCGGCTGAGATGGGCACCAGCCTCCCCACAAGTCTAATTAGGATTAAGTGGTTCAGAAAATGAATGAATAATGTGAAAAGGATCATGCAGTGCAGATGGGCGGCGCAGCGGCGTGGTGGTGAGCACGTCTGACTCATATCAGGAAGGTCCCTGGTTCAACCTCCATTTCTGTGCAGTGTTCCAAGTGTGCTTATTTGGGTTTCATCCCATAGTCCAGAGACATAAACATTAGTCATAAACATTGAGAGATGCACATTACACTAACAAGCTGATCCATATTGCCCCTGAGGTGAGAGCGGGAGTATGAACGGCCCTGTGATGGTGTACCCTGTCTGTGTCCAGAGTCAGTTGAGACAGACTTCAGCTTCCCTGTGAAGTGATTCGGGAAACGAGTGAGTGATGAGTGAGAGAAGAATACGATTATACCTGTGCCGTCCACATGAGGTGCCACCTTGGACATGTACCATATAAGGACATTACATAATCATTAACTATGATCGAGGGAATTGTGTAGAGACGGTTCGAAATGTATTTGCTTTTTAGCCACACTTTCGTGCAGACATGGGGTTCATGATCAAGAGATCACGGGTTTGAATCCCCACAGGGCAAGGTCTTATCCACATATGCCTTCATCCACCCAGTAGTATAAACAATTAAGTAGAAATGGGTGTCAGTAAAAATCCTGGGAAGGTAACCGGTGATGGATTGGCATCCCATCCAGGAAGAGTTCAAATTCTAGTCGCTTCATGCTAGAGAAACTGGAGATAAGCTCCATCCGTGGAAGATAAGCTTCCATTCTGATGAGCCAACAGGCTCAGGTGTAAAAATCCCAACAGACATACTGTACCTTACCGAACTTATATCTGCACTTGGCACTGGCTACATCATGAACACAAAGTAGTTGCCGAAGTACTACATACATTACTGGAGAATTCCACCAGAGGGCAATCTTCCGATGCTTCCTCCCCAGCAAGCATGTTGACATGAGAATTTTTGAATGGCGCGTTTGGCACATTTCATAAGAGGAGGTTGTTTCGTATACAGAGGACGAAAACTTAGGAAAATGTTTTTCGTAACCTGGAGTTTTCGTACCCAGAGGGTTTCGTAAGTAGAGGACCGACTGTATTTTTTTCTATACTCTGAACATTAGAGATAATGTGATCAGGGAGACAGGTAGGAGAGTACTTGGTGTGTCCTCTGGAAGAAAAGTAGATAAGGAGACATGGTGGTGGAATGAGGAAGTGCAGGAGTTTGTACAAAGGAAGAGGTTAGCTAAGAAGAAGTGGGACATTGAGAGAACCGAAGAGAGGAAACAGGAGTACAGCGAGACACAGTGTAAGGCGAAGGTAGCGGTGTCAAAGGCCAAACAAAGGAGGTATGATGACTTGTATGATAGGTTGGACAGTAAGTAAGGAGAAGATGATTTATACAGGTTGGCACGGCGAGAAATAGAGATGGGAAGGACATGCAGCAAGTTAGTGTGATTAAGGACAGAGTGGGAAATGTATTGCCTGATGACAGAAGTGTGCTGGGAAGATGGAAAGAGTACTTTGAAGAGCTGATGAATGAGGAAAATGAGAGAGAAAAAAGTTGAGGACCAGGAAGTAACAAAGATTAGTAAGGGTGAAGTGAGGAGGGCATTGCAGAGGATGAAGAGTGGGAAGGCAGTTGGTCCTGATGACATACCGGTGGAGGTATGGAAGTATCTAGGAGAGGTAGTAATAGATTTTCTGACAAGAACATTTAACAAGGTCTTGGAGAGTCAGAGGATGCTGGAGGAATGGAGGAGAAGGGTGCTGGTGCCCATTTTTAAGAACAAGGGAGACGTACAGAATTGTGGCAACTACAGAGGGATAAAGTTGATGAGCCATACGATGAAGTTATGAGAAAGAATAGTGGAAGCTAGACTAAGGGCAGAGGTCAGCATTTGTGAACAACAGTTTGGTTTCATGCCAAGAAACAGCACCACAGATGCAGTGTTTGCTTTGAGGATGTTAATAGAAAAGTACATAGAAGGTCAGAGAGAGTTGCATTGTGCCTTTGTGGATCTGGAGAAAGCATATGACAAGGTGCCGAGAGAAGAACTG
>CM045730.1:70082846-70105346 GCA_024760905.1 Plotosus lineatus
AGAGAGAGAGAGAGAGAGAGAGAGAGGGACAGAGTGAGAGAGAGAAAGAGAGAGAGAGTGAGAGAAAGGGGGAAGGATGGAGGGAGAGATATGGGGGAGAGAGAGAGAGAGAGAGAGAGAGAGAGAGAGAGAGAGAGAGAGAGAAAGAGAGAGAGAGAGTGAGAGAGAGATGGGGAAGGAGGGAGGGGGTCATGGCTGGACAGATATACACTCACCTCTCCTGGAAGTGTTTGGAAGGGATGAGTCCGGTGCGAGGGTCGGCTTCACCTTCGATTCTGGCCTGCCACCATGTAGCATCGTCCTGAGAGAGGACCCGCAGGACATCGCCCTTATGAAAAAACATCCCCGCCTCCTTACAGGGAATCGCCTTGTCCTCGTCTGGGTTGAAATCAAACAGAGCCTTCACATAGATCTGTAACCCAGGTGAAAGAGAGAGAGAGAGAGAGAGAGAGAGAGAGAGAGAGAGAGAGAGAGAGAGAGAGAGAGATTATCTGTGTGCATGTAATTGTACTCACATTCCGCCACAGTGTATATCCAGGTGTGTTACCTTCGGCTCATTGGCTGGACCCTCGGTTTCTGGACCCGGTACCACTTTAAACGTAATGGCACCCTCAGCCTGGGACTGTGGATTGAATCAAAAAGCATGACTCTCCATTTACATGAATAACCAACACACAAACACACGAACACACACACACCCACACACACACACACACACACACACACACACACACACACACACACACACACAAGCACGCACATGCACACGCGCACACACACACGCTGCACACACACACACACACACACACACACACACACACACACACACACACACACACACACACACACACATACCAAAATCTGGATTATGTCCTCAGGATTTTTGCCCTCCACTGGAATGCCATTGACCTCCTTCAGCTCATCTCCGACGTGGATCAATCCTGCAGTGGAAACGCCAAAATCGATACAAATAAAGTTATAAATTCACCAAACAAACAAAACATATACAGACGCTCCCCGACTTACATTCATCCGTTTTACGTTTTTTTGATTTTAGGGGTTTTTTTGTATGTTTTTTTTAAATCAAATTTTGAGTTTAGACATACCTACATAGTACGCTGACATAATGACGCAATGATGCTGCGTCCATTGCTTACAAACATATATATATATATATATATATATATATATATATATATATATATATATATATATATATATATATATATATATATACACACCTCAGTTATATAGCGTGTTACCCTTGTGTTAAGACGTCGTCTCTGTGATTTTTGTGTTTACACTGTTTTGCGGACTTTTGTAACCCTAAGCAAATGTGGTTGGTCAGAAGTGTAAGACTACTAGCATGGGTGCAAGTCTCATACACACAGATGAATTAACTATCAGCTCAGATCGGCACAATCTACCATCCATACTCAGTTAAGCAAAGAGAGTTTTAATATGAATGAAAACACGAATCCAGGAAGGAGAGAACTCTCAGCCCCATGATTCACATCAGTGCAGGCTGTGTTCTAAATGAGTTCAACGGCACCCTTGCGCACTTGAAAGACCAGAAGTCCGTATAACCCACAGCAAGTACACTACTTTCGGTATTGAGTGTCTCACATAATGTAAGCGTTGATTGGCTGTTTTAAGCTTCATGTAAAGTAACTCGGTATAAATAAGTGACTTAACTGAAATTAATGTTGATATTATTTGATATATTTGATATTATTTTACAATGTTATGTTTATAATAATTGATTTAGGGGTGTTTTATGAGATACGGTAATGGTATTTATGGATGTATAGTACAGTATGAGCGTCATACGTCATACCTCACTGTAACAACTTACGTTCACTTTCAACTTACGTTCGGCCGTCCGGAACTAACTAAAAGCGTAAGTCGGGGAGTGTCTGTAAATAAATAACCCTGAACGGGTCATTCATTCATTCACCAAACTACATAATCCTACTCGAGTTGTGGGGAGGCTTATCGCAGCTGACTTTGGGCTTAGGTGGGGTAGACCACAGGGTTAACAGCTCGCTAGTTCATTGCAGGCTAACGCTCATACACGCTCACACTTAGCAGGGACTTGGAACAGCCGACTCACCTACTTGTACGTGTGTTTCAACCGCTGGAGGAAACCCACACAGGCTCAGGGAGAACATGCAAACTCCACACGGTAACGCCCTCACCCGGCCCGGGACTCGGACCCAGGACCTTTTTGGTGTGAGCTGGACACGCTAACCCATACTACACCACAAGTTTAGATCATTACTCAGTTTTATAAGGAATAGGAAAGTCCAAATGTGACTGGGAACTGGGGGCAGGTACGAGATGGCGAACCTCACACAGGTGAGATTATTAAAACAGACAGTTCCAGCCACGGCTCTGCTGGCCGGTGCAGATGCTTGGAAACCGACTTCCTGCCCTATGGTGAAAATCATGTGACTAGATCAACAGGTCCAACTCACCACTCCGGTCTGCTGCTCCGCCCTTCATGATACGAGCGATGGTGATTGCGCCGCTTTTTTCGTCTTTTTTAATGGTGGCCCCCTGTTGAAACACGGAGCTGTTACTCAAAACATAAAAATCATTAAACAATCCACAAAAAAAGCCCCAAACCAATCCTCCAGATGTAGACCTGCCATCGGCCACACACCCCACTGACATGTGCATCATACACACACTTACACTAACCGTCACCCTCCAGTCACAAGAATCAGAGCAGTGGATCACTGTGCATTACATCATCATTACATCGCACTGCCCAACTCTCACATCTGATTGGTCAGGACATGGTGAGGTTTGTAACAGCAGTTGAGGACAGAATGATCCAAAACATGAAATAAAATGCCCACGTGGAACCCTTAGCCGATGGTGTCCCTTAATCCGGGGAGCACTTAGTGAGTGCACACTGTTGAAGCAGCACATCTGGATGAGCCACAATGTAAACACGACAGGAGCACAAAGTGAGTGTACAGTGCTAATGCACTACCCAATCCTGTCACTGCGATTACATCACGCAAACCCATATATTCATATAAATTCATTAAATTCTTAGAATTATTGTTTCTTTCTTTCTTTCGGCTTTTTTTTTTTTTCGGAAGTCGCCACAGTGACTCATCTGATTCGCACATTTGATTTGGCAGAGGTTTTTACGTCGGATGCCCTTCTTGTCACAACCCTTTTTAGCAAGGGACAGAAACACGCTGACGGCTTTGCAGCTCCTCTTTACGAAAGTCAGCAATGGTTCTTTTACATGAACCTCTCACCATAGACAGTGACAGACATGGCCCGCCTTTGATAACCCAGTTAGCTGCACTGGGGGGGTGACAACCTTGTGGGGACTTGAACCCCCAACCTTAGGATCAGCGATCCTGCGCCCTATACCACTAGACCACCACTGCCCAGTGCCCAGAATTACTGTAATAAACAACAATTATACTTCATTCAATAGGTTCATGGAGGCTGCAAAGATGCATCCGATAAGCAGGATTTCAGAACAAGCAATCAAAAATTAAACGCTGAACAACGACCACAAAAAACGCACAGACGCAGAAGGAAAGGGCAAAATACCCCCTTCCCCAGTACGTCTGAGGGGTAAAAACTAAATAAGAAGTATTTTGTGAAAGACAAAAAAAAAGAAAAAGAAAAAGCAAAAGGAAAGGGAGAGAAAAAGAAAAAAGTAAAAAAGAGAAGAGCAGACGGAAAGAAACAATAAAAATAATAAGAAAAAGAAGAGGACAATGCATAAAAATAAAAATAAAAAATAGGAACAAGAAAGATAAACAAAAAGGTAAAAGTAATAGGAAAGAAGGCAACTACAAATAAAAGAAACAGACAAACAGACATGGGAAAAAGAATAACAATAAATCAGAAGGAAAGACTGCAAAGGGAAAAGAAACAAACGTAAGGAATGGACGAGGAGACAGGGGGGCGGGGCGGACGACAAGCGAGCAGAAAAGAAAGAAAAAGTCAGTAAAAATTTTGTTGGGGAAAATGAATAAAGGATTGATGAGAATAGAAAAATAAGGAAAAAATGAAAGTAGCCTGAAGGAACGATGAGAGCGAAAGGATGAAAAGAATTTAAAGGTAAAGCAAACGCAAACAATTGAAAAGAGAAAGAAATAAAGAAGGAAGAATGGGAAAGGATGAGAAGCACTTAAAAACAACAATAAACATGATGGGATACGGTGTGGGAGGGACATCAATATGGAGGACTTACTGCACACACACAGACACACACACACACTTATCTTTCTTTCTCTCCTTCTTAATGACATCACCAAATCTGATTTTTAAGAGAGAGTCACCATATGAAGTGGTTGCTATGATTGAAAACAGCTCTGTGTGTGTGTGTGTGTGTGTGTGTGTGTGTGTGTGTGTGTGTGTGTGTGTGTGTGTGCACGTGTGTGTGTGTGGTAAAGGGTGATTTAATATCAAATTTCTGATTAAAACAATATTGTCTGAATTGCGCGCACACAGACACACACACACACATGCGCACGCGCGCACGCACATGGTCTCTGCTGTGTATCAGTAGCCAGCTGACATCAGTGTTTTGGTGCGCTGCCTGTAATGATTTAGTGATGTCGTTCTGATGAGGATAAGTGCATTTCCTCAAGGTCCTTCAGCGGGAGTTAAACGCTGCCTCCCTGATGGAAAGCGCAGCCCGCGTGATGCCTCTGAACGCTCATTCCTAATCAAACAAATGGGCCAATTAGGTGACCCAAGGTCATCTTTGGAAAGAGGGTGTTCGGTCGGTAGCCTCAAGAGGTGACAGGAGCGTCAGACAGCGTCAGTGAGGTCATCATTAAAAGAGATGAAATAAAGCAGAGCGAGTGTGAGAGAGCAAAAATGGAAAGAGAAAACAAACAGCGCTTGCGCCAGTATCCAGATTTTTAATGGAGTTTCAGGGAGCTCCACACTGTGCGTCCCCACGTTTTCCGAGCAGAATATACATTGAGATAAATATGGTTATCGGAAAATAACAGAATATATCACAATATTATTTTTAGGTCATATCACCCCCCACCCCCCAAAAAACCCACAATGCATTGTGGTATGGAATGGCAATTAACTGGCTGACAAGTTTTCAACACACACACACACACACACACACACACACACACACACACACATGTGGAAAAGCAAGCAATTGTGGTATATGTAATACTTTATTTAAACATTTCCAGTCCATTTCTAATAATATTAACTTCAGAGAGAAATTTTCCTCCGTGTCCTCAAATCACTGAGGGGTTCCAGCCAGTCTCTGAAAACATCTATCAGTGCATTCTCGTCACCACACACAGACACACAGACACACAGACACACACACACACACAGACACACACACACACACACACACACACACACACACACGCGCACACAAAAACAGAGGCAAAGAATCCAATAAAGCACTTAAACACAAACTCAACCCCCCACACACACACACACACACACACACACACACACACTTACACGCCCTGATGGCAGGTGGTTTACAAAAAGGTCACATCAGCCCCTGTGTTCAAGGGTCTTCTTCTTTCACAGCGAATGATCTGCCTCCATCTCACCCTGTCCTCTGCATCTTTTTCTCTTACACCAACTACCTTCATGTCCTCCTTCATCATATCCATAAATCTTCTCTTTGGTCTTCCTCTGGGCCTTCTGCCTGGTAGTTCCAACCTCAGCATCCTACTACCAATATACTCACTATCCCTCCTCTGTACATGTCCAAACCATCTCAATCTAGCCTCTCTGACTTTGTCTCCAAAACATCTTACATGTGCTGTCCCTCTGATGTGCTCATTCCTGATCCTATACATCCTCGTTACTCCCAAAGAGAACCTCAACATTTTCATCTCTGCTACCTCCAGCTCTGCCTCCTGTCTTTTCCTCAGAGCAACTGATAATTCTACATTATATTTTAACTCTAACCCCAATACTACTATGACCCCTTTAATACTACTACCACTACCACCACCTCTATAACTACTACTACTACTACTATTACTACCTTTACCCCACTACAGTAGGCCCTCGTTATTCGTGGGGGTTTGGTTCTGGCCCCTCACACGAATCAAGATAATCCACGAGTTCTGTACCCGGAAGTAAAACCCCATGTATCATATTACATGCGCGAATGATCAACCGGAAGTAAAATACTGTGCATCTATTACATGCGCTAAAATATGCTTCTTAAACACATTCTATAGACAGTCTTACTCATTAATACAGTATTAATGTAGTAAAATGTAGCAATGATTTTGTACTGTGATATTTATTAATAAAATATATAAACATTCTACAGTGTGTATATCTTCCTTCTTTTCCTTTCGGCTTTTCCCTTCAGGGGTCGCCACAGCGAATCATCCGTCTCCATCTCACCCTATCCTCTGCATCTTTTTCTCTTACACCAACTACCTTCATGTCCTCCTTCACCACATCTGCCTACGGACACGCCTCCCGCCTCTCCTTCTTCGACGTCTTCGACCAACAGTAGTCAATTTCCACCAGCACCCTGTTGGTTAACAGCACTGATGGAGGTCGTTGTTAACACGGGCCTCGACCGATCCGGTATGAATGTTTTTGATATAACTCGCATGTTTTATTTGGCATTTATTTTACGCTGGATGCCCTCCCTGACGCAACCCTCGGCATTTATCCGGGCTTGGGTCCGGCGTGAGGAAGAGACACTGGCTTGTGCCCCTCCCTCACGGCTGCAATTTGTGTGTGTATATATATATATATATATATATATATATATATATATATATATATATATATATATATACACACACACACACAGTATGTACTAGTATATATTTTCATTTTGTATGTACAGTGGTACCTCACTTTACGAAATTAATCCGTTCCAGAGCCTTTTTCGTAACCTGCATTTTTCGTAAATTAAACCACATTTTACATGTAAAACGCATGATTCGTTCCAAGGCTCCCAATACTACCCCATAAACCCTTTCAAAATTATAATGCTGTCAATATCGTACCGATGGTAGACGGGTTTCGCCATATTCTTTTGCGATATCACTCGAGCCCGTTTCTTCTTCTCACTCGCACCGAAAATCGAAAATGTGTGTGTGTGTGTGTGTGTGTGTGTGTGTGTTGACCATGTCTTCTTCTTAGCAGAGTTATAATCTTACAAATGTTTATGGAAGGTTAAAAGCCTGAGTCAAGAAATAAAAAATGAAACAACAGTAACTCTGTCCTTTACACGAAAAGTATTATAGGAGTGTGTGTGTGTGTGTGTGTGTGTGTGTGTGTGTGTGTGTGTGTGTGTGTGTGTGTGTGTGTGTGTGTGTGGGTGTGAGTGTGTGTGAATTCCGGTGCGAGTGAGAACAAGAAATGGGCGAGTGATATCGCAAAGGAATATGGCCAAACCTGTCTACCATCGGTACGATATTGAAGCAGAAGTTGGTCTTAAAAGGTATGCTTTTATAATTTTTGGAGGGTTGAGGGGATAGTATGGAGGGCCTTGGAACGAATCACATGTTTTACACGTACATTGAAACGACAGTTTCCTCTGAAGTGCCTGAAGAGGAATAATCATCGGAACTGTTGCAAAGCTGTAGTATTAAAGTCTTTTTCAATTATTATTCCAGTACAGCACCTCAGTTAATTCTTAGAATGTTTGTGTGTCTGTTTTCTCTCCGCTCTGGCTGAGGGGCGTGGCTGAGCTCACACCTGAATTACGTCCTCTCATTTACTTCCTATAAACACAAGGAAAGTAACCTCATAAACAAAAGAGTAGAAGAGGTTACACATTGGGCACCAAGAAGTAGCAAAAATTAGTAAGAGTGAACTGAGGAGGGCATTGAAGAGGATGAAGAGTGGAAAGGCAGTTGGTCCTGATGACATACCAGTTGAGGTATGGAAGTGTCTAGGGGAGGTAGCAGTAGATTTTCTGACAAGAACATTCAACAAGGTCTTAGAGAGTGAGCAGATGCCGGAGGAATGGAGGAGAAGTGTGCTGGTGCCCATTTTCAAGAATAAGGGAGACGTGCAGAGTTGTAGCAACTACAGAGGGATAAAGTTGATAAGCCATATGATTAAGTTATGGGAAAGAATAGTGGAAGCTAGACTAAGGGCAGAGGTCAGCATTTGTGAACAACAGTTTGGTTTCATGCCAAGAAAGAGCACCACAGATGCAAGTGTTTGCTTTGCGGATGTTAATAGAGAAGTACAGAGAAGGCCAGAGGGAGCTGCATTGTGCTTTTTTGGATCTGGAGAAAGCATATGACAGGGTGCCCGGAGAGGAAATGTGGCAATGCATGAGGATGTCTGGAGTGGCAGAGAAGTATGTTCGAGTGGTGCAGGACATGTATGAGAGATGTAAGACAGTGGTGAGGTGTGATGTCTGTGTGACAGAAGAGTTCAAGGTGGAGGTGAGACTGCATCAAGGGTCAGCTCTGAGCCCCTTCTTGTTTGCTATGGTGGTGGACAGGATGACAGATGAGGTTAGACAAGAATCTCCATGGACTATGATGTTTACAGATGACATTGTGATCTGTAGTGAAAGCAGAGAACAAGTGCAGGAAATCTAGAGAGGTGGAGGTATGCCCTGGAAAGGAGAGGAATGAAGGCTAGCCTTAGTAAGACAGAATACATGTGTGTGAACGACAAGGAACCAAGGGGAACGGTCAGGTTACAGGAAGCAGAGATAAAGAAGGTGGAGGATTTTAAGTACTTAGGCTCAACAGCCCAGAGTAATGGAGAGTGTGGAAAAGAGGTGAAGAAGCGTTTACAGGAAGGTTGGAATGGTTGGAGAAAAGTGTCCGGTGTGCGGTGTGATAGGAGGGTATCGGCAAGAATGAAAGGAAAAGTGTACAAGACGGTGATAAGGCCAGCGATGTTGTATGGTTAGGAAACAGTGGCCCTAGGGAAAAGACAGGAGGCAGAGCTGGAGGTAGCAGAGATGAAAATGTTGAGGTTCTCTCTGGGAGTAACGAGGATGGATAGGATCAGAAATGAGTACCTCAGAGGGACAGCACATGTAAGAGGTTTTGGAGACAAAGTCAGAGAGGCTAGATTGAAATGGTTTGGACTTGTACAGAGGAGGGACAATGAGTATATTGGTAGTAGGATGCTGAGGGTGGAACTACCAGGCAGAAGGCTTAGAGGAAGACCAAAAAGAGAAGATTTATGGATGTGGTGGTGGAGGACATGAAGGTAGTTGGTTTAAGAGAAGAAGATGCAGAGGATAGGGTGAGATGGAGGCAGATGATTTGCTGTCGTGACCCCTGAATGAACAGCTGAAAGGAAAAGAAGAAGATCCCTGGCAGAGTAGATCAATCAGATCGGACTATTCCTGTGTAATACGTACTAACCAGTAATAATTTTACCATTTCATTCTTTCTGTCTAGCCTATTTCATTACAGAGAGCTGTTCAAAGAGTACCCTGACTTCGCCAAGTGTCGGCTGAGTTGGGCTCCTACCTCCCTGTGACCCTAGTAGGATTAAGCAGTTCTGCTAATGAGATGACTGATGAATGAGTAAGATTAATTCTGAAAATAATTTTTCTTTCGTGTTTGTGAGCTATTAATCAGATGCAGGTCTAAGCTCCATTACAGAAATAGCTTTTATCATGAATCACAGACCGTGGCTGAAATATTACAGGCATGTTTATGCTTCGTATTTTTCAATTACGGTGCACACAATAATAAGGGATGTGATTTTATTGTTTAGTGGTAGTGATGATTAAATTCAAACACTAAAGTAAGAGGTGACGCTACAGAGGGTAAAGTTATTAGAAGGATGTTGTAACTGTTAAATAGGCATGTAAGCAAACCTTAATTCAGTAAAAAGTAACATAAAACTTTTATTTTGAAACATAAAACCAGGACAAGCACTGTTTATCCCACGATATATTCAAATCCAAACTGTGTAACTGAAGCGGCGTTACAAATAAAAGTTTATTACAGCTATAATAAATAATAATAAAAAAAACCATAGCAACTGTTTACCAAGCATGTGTGATATCAGAATAAAGTAAATCCCCCAAATAGTACGAGGGTCTGATTTTATTTTCAGTGAAGTAATAAAGTTTACTGTGGTATTAAATCATACACGACCCCCTTCTATTCACTGCTCACTCCATGAATAACAGTAACGGGACACGAGTCTCCTCACAACTCACCTCACCGCACCTTTAATCTGTTAACAACTTTATGAGTGTGTTGAGTGCACACGAGGCAGAGCGGCAGCGTCTATTCCCTAACCGCCACGCTACCTCGGACATGATGGATGGCCTCCAATCACAGGCGCTGATGAGAGTGCTATGCAACACTACGCTAGGCTAAAAAACAAAAGCAGTCATGCAGGGTGCTATTTAACCATCACAAACTTGTGCACATGCTCATATAAGTGCCGATGTTCATTAAAAAAAAAAGAAGAAGAAGCGTTGATTGAGATGGGATTGTTTTGCACTGGCACAAACAATGAGACTTTAGTAGTGGTGGTTGTTCTATAAATGAGATGTACGTAATGTATGAATGGATAACAAGCAACTCGGCAGAGTGAGAGAGGGGAGTGGAGAGAAAGCACTGAAACAGAATAGGAAGGACACGGGAGAAAATGAGGTAGAATCAGAAGCCGTGGCGGTCCAAATTACTCATCAGTAAGGCGATCCGCGGCGGGCCGGTTGCAGTGCTGATCAGGGCCATGTGCACGCAAGCCAACACATAAATGTTTATGACTGTTATTGCAGTGGCTGCCAAAAGCACATCGCTTAATCTGTTCAGAGAACAGAAAAACTGGAGACTGGACACGAGACAGGAGACGAGAGACTGTACACAGAGAAATGGAAGAACGGAGATTGTACACAGAGACTGAAAACAAGGACAGGACACAGAGACAGAGACTGTATACAGTGAGACAGTAGAATGGGATAAGGCACAGAGAGACAGGAGACTGTACACAGAGACTGCAGAATGAGACAGGGCACAGTAAGACAGGAGACTGTACACAGAGACAGCAGAAGGAGACAGGGCACAGAAAGACAGGAGACTGTACACAGAGACAGTAGAAGGAGACAGGGCACAGAGAGACAGGAGACTTTACACAGAGACAGCAGAAGGAGACAGGGCACAGAGAGACAGGAGACTGTACACAGGGACAGAATGAGACAGGGCACAGAGAGACAGGAGACTGTACACAGAGACAGCAGAAGGAGACAGGGCACAGAAAGACAGGAGACCGTACACAGAGACAGCAGAATGAGTTAGGGCACAGAAAGACAGAAGACTTTACACAGAGACAGCAGAAGGAGACAGGGCACAGAGAGACAGGAGACTTTACACAGAGACAGCAGAAGGAGACAGGGCACAGAGAGACAGGAGACTGTACACAGGGACAGAATGAGACAGGGCACAGAGAGACAGGAGACTGTACACAGAGACAGCAGAAGGAGACAGGGCACAGAAAGACAGGAGACTGTACACAGAGACAGCAGAATGAGTTAGGGCACAGAAAGACAGAAGACTTTACACAGAGACAGCAGAAGGAGACAGGGCACAGAGAGACAGGAGACTGTACACAGAGACAGCAGAATGAGACAGGGCACAGAAAGACAGTTTACAGTTTACGTTTATAGTGTCCTCAGTTACTTAGAATACATCACAGCTCTCGCTCACACACACACACACACACACACACACACACACACACACACACACACACACACACACACAGACACACGCACAGACACACTTTAGTCTGATGGCTTCATCATGAACAGGCATTATGTTAAATAAAAGAAAACGGCATGTCAGAAGTGCTGAACCTGAGCATGAGACCTAAATGGATGAGAATGAATGGGAATGAGAGGAAGTAGGAAGCAGAGGTCTGGGATAAAACGCTCTATTTCATCTCTCATGTCTCCTGTAATACAGCCTGTAAGGCCAGACACTCTGATTATGCACTCACTATAAAAACACACTTAACAGTGTTTCCTCCAAGGCACAGACGGCTCTGCTGGTACGTCTGTCCGCATGTCCTCGACGTGAACTCCAACACATGTTGTGGAGCCGTGTATGGTGCGACTGCCTGTTCCTTTATACTGTCAGCTTATACCATGTATGCATGTGTGTGAGTGTGTGTGTGTGTATGAATAAATTATCATCAGTTTCACCAAAAAGGCCCATCTGTATGCAGTACAGCTGCTTTTAAGAGTTTACTACGTCTGTTTTCATTGTAATTACGTGACCAAGAAAACAGCACTTTCACATGTCAGCTCTTATTCCCGTAACGACATCAGGAACGGCCTTAAGAGGACGACCGCACACTTCACCATACAAAGAGCTCAGTGTACAAGAGGGTGGGTGTGGATGTCCACTCTAGTGCCACTTAAATTGCCTGTAACGTTAGACAGGAAAACAAGGAAACGCAGAAATATGGAGAGCTGGGAATTCCTGGTTGGGAAAAGGAAGGGAGGAATAATCAGGAAATGGTGGTGAGATCAGAGCCTTTCATTTACATGACTTTTAAATTTAAAAAAATTTTGAAGCGTTTAAAGAGCATTTTAAAAAGTCGGACCAAGAAGCTTGCCATCATCTTCAGTTCACTGACCAGATTTCTTAATAGACAAGTTGTGAAAACTGTATTAACTCGGGTTTTACATTGAGATTTTCAGCCATATGAGACCTTCCGTACATCCTTGAAGACTAAACACTGGGATGAGAAGATGACGTCATGCAGAGATGCACCTTTTTTAATGATGGCAAAATAAGCTTACAATTTGTTGTTTGTTGTTAATGAGGTCTGTGATGACCCCTCAACCCCCTTTTGCTAGTCAAGTGGAGGCAGCAGAAAGCCTGCAGTGGTGCAACACTAAAGGAAACATAAGTACAGTTAAAATTAATTACTGTGCGCAGCACGTTGGTGTAGCGGTTAGACCGTCCGCATCACAGCATGGAGGTCCTATGTTCAAGACCCAGGCTTGGGAAGAGCCTTCCGTATGGAGTTTGCATGCTCTCCACATGCGTGCGTGTGTTTCCATTCACAGTCCAAATAGAGGCACATTAGGCTAATCGGCTGTTCTCAATTGCCCCTAGGTGTAAGTGTGAGTAGTAGTTTGGGGGCGCTGCAACAGTCTGGTGAGCTGTTCAGGGTGGACCTCGTCTTCGCCCAGTGTCCGCTGAAAAAAGCAGTTTGGTGAATGAACAAATGAAAATGAATGACTACGGCCATTGCTTCCACCCATATCTCAAAAAATAAAGACTTCAAATTTAAATGAAAATCATGTGACTTTCATTCCACCGTGGCCAGTCTTTAACACCTGCGTTAAGTAGTGACACAGTGGGGGAAATGGTGTCTTTAAACTCATCCCTGATGAATGACTTCAGATGACTCAAACCTGAGAAGCATTGGCTCAAGAATTCTCTTGTTGGATATCTTGAATTGAATATCAGGGTAAATGAGTAAAAACCTGACTTGGACTTTGAGAAGACTACGTGACCTGAAGCAGCCCTGGGCTTTACACAATAATAAGAAAGAAAGTCTCTGACAGTCTCCATTCCCTTTTACTGTAAGAATACATTTGTCTCTTCTGGGAAGGTTGTCCACTAGATTCTGAAGTGTGGGCTGTGTGGGATTTATTGGTCCACAAGAGCATTAGAGCGTTAGTAAGGTCATGGACTGATGTCAGGTGGGGACACTCGGGGCAGTTGGTATTCCAGTTCCTCCTGAATGTCTTCAGTGGTGTTGAGGTCTGTGCTCTGTATAAGCAACTGCCGTTCTCAATCTCCAACCTCGGCAAGGCATGTCCTCACTGTGCGCGGATGAGGGTGAGGGGATCGGGGTGGGACATGCTCATTACAGTACAGGTATGAGCCTCTCAGTTCCCATGAAGGAAATGCATAACCCAACAGCGGGGAAACAAAATAGACAATTTGTTTTCAAATTTTTTGAGTTTTTGTGGCGCCAACTTTGGAAAGAAGCTACACGTGGGTCTGATTGTCATATGTCCGTGAACATTTGTCCACATAGTGTATTTATATGCATTTAACTTTTTTCAGTACATGATGCGCAACAGTCTCTGTCCTATACTTGCTGTACAATAATAATAATAATAATAATAATAATAATAATAATAATAAAAGGAGAAGAAGAAGAAGAAGAAGTAGTAGTAGTAGCCTGATGGTAACGTCCAGACTTACTGATCCTAAGGTCAGGAGTCTAAGCCCCACTATCACCGGGTTGTTTGTCACTGCTGTCCCCCCAGTGCACTAAGTGGGTTATCAAAGGCCACCCATGTCTCTCACTGTCTATGGTGAGAGGTTCATGTAAAAGAACCATTGCTGACCTTCGTGAAGAGGAGCTGCATAGCTGTCAGCATGTTTCTGCCCTGCGATGGCCTGGCAAGCTGTCTAGGGTGTTCTCTGCCCTCACCCAGAGTTGGCTGAGATGGACGCCAGCCTCCCTGTGACCCTACTCAGGAATAAGCGGTTCAGAAAATGAATAAATAATAAGAAGCTACTTGTGTATTATGATGTATGACGGATATTATTGATAATAAACTAGCTCTATACTGCACTTCATCATCATTATCATCATCTTCTTCTTCCGCTAAGTCCAGGGTCGGGTCGCGGGGGCAACAACCTAAGCAAAGAAGTCCAGACGTCCCACTCCCCAACCATTTCCTCCAACTCTCCTGGGGAGGGACACCGAGGCGGTCCCAGACAAGCCGAGAGACATAGTCCCTCCAGCGTGTTCTAGGTCGACCCCGGGGTCTCTTCCCGGTTGGACATGCCCGAAACACCACACCAGGGAGGCGTCTGGGAGTCATTCTGATCAGATGCCCGAGCCACCTCAACTGACCCCTCTCAATGCGAAGGAGCAGCGGATCTACTCCGAGCTCCCCACGGATGGTAGAGCTTCTTACCTTATCACGAAGGGAGAGCCCTGCCACCCATCGAAGGAAGCTCATTTCAGCCACTTGTATCCGCGATCTTGTTCTTTCGGTCACTACCCAAAGCTAGTGACTATAGGTGAAGGTTGGAACGTTGGAATTGAGAGCTTCGTCTTGCGGCTCAGCTCCTTCTTCAGCTCAACTCCTTCTTCACCACGACGGACTGGTACAGGCTCCACTTAACAGCAGAGGCTGCAGCGATCCATCTGTCGATCTCCTGCTCTATCCTTCCCTCACTCGTGAACAAGACCCCAAGATACTTAAACTCCTCCACTTGGGGAAGGACCTCATTCCTGACCCGGAGGGTGCATTCCACCCTTGTCCGACTGAGAACCATGGCCTCAGACTTGGAGGTACTGATCCTGATCCCAGCTGCTTCGCACTCAGCTGCAAATCACTCCAATGAAAGCTGGAAGTCCCGACTTGATGAAGCCAAAAGGACAACATCATCCGCAAAAAGCAGAGACGAGATCCGATGGCCACCAAACCAGAACCCCTCAACGCCTTGACTGCGCCTAGAAATTCTGTCCATAAAAATTATGAACAGAATTGGTGACAAAGGGCAGTCTTGGCGGACGCCAACTCCCACTGGAAACGAATTCGATCTGTTATTGCCAATATGAACCAAACTCTGGCTCCGATGATACAGCGACCGAATGGCCCATAGCAACGGGTCCGGAACGCCGTACTCTCAGAGCATGCCCCACAAGATTGTTCGAGGGACACCTTCTCCAAATCCACAAAGCACATGTGGACAGATTGGGCAAACTCCCATGCCCCCTCCAGAATCCTGTGAAGCATATAGAGTTGGTCAACAGTGCTACGGCCAGGACGAAAACCACATTGTTCCTCCTGAATCCGAGGTTCGACTATCAGTCGGATCCTCCTCTCCAGTATCCCTGCATAGACTTTCCCAGGTAGGCTGAGGACTGTGATTCCCAAATAATTGGAACAGTCCTACAGCATCCAGAGCCCTGAGATATTCCGGGTGGATCCCGTCCAACCCCGGAGCTTGACCACCGAGGAGTTTTTTGACAACCTCAGTGACCTCCACTCCAGTGATGGGCGGACCCCCACCTGAACCCCCAGGGTCTTCCTCTTCCACGGCGGGTGTGTTGGTGGGCTTGAGGGGGTCCTCAAAGTATTCCCTCCACCTCTCGACGACATCCCCAGTTGAGCTAAGCAGCTCCCCACCTCCACTGTAAACAGTGTTTGTGGAGAACTGCTTCCCCCTCCGAAAGCGTCGAATGGTGGTCCAGAACCTTTCTGAGGCCAACCAAAAATCACTCTCCAGGCCCTCACCGAACTCCTCCCACGCCCGAGATTTTGCATCTGCGACAGCCTCGGCTGCAGCACGTTTGGCCTGCCGGTACCTGTTTGCTGCCTCAGGAGTCCTACAGGCTAAAAAAACCCGATAGGCCTCTTTCTTCAGCTGGACGGCCCCCTTCACCGCAGGTGTCCACCACCGGTTTCGGGGGTTGCCGCCACGACCTGCACCAATGACCTTACGGCCACAGCTATGGGCTGCTGCCTCAGCAATGGAGGCACGAAACATGGCCCATTCGGATTCCATGTCCTCCGCCTCCTCCGGGACGTGGTTGAAGCTCTGCCGGAGGTGGGAGTTAAAGGCCTCTTGGACAGGGGACTCCGCCAAACGTTCCCAGCAGACCCTAATTACACGCTTACACGCTTACACGACTACAAAGTCAATCATCGAACTGCGACCTAGGGTGTCCTGATGCCAAGTGCACTTATGGGCACACTTATGTTCAAACATGGTGTTTGTGATAGACAAACTGTGACGAGCACAGAAGTCTTAACAATGAAACACCATTCGGGTTCAGACTGTAGAGGCCGTACCTACTAATCAAACCCTTCCAAGTCACACTATCGTTGCCCACATGGGCGTTGAAGTCTCCCAAGACAATGAGTGAGTCTCCCGAGGGAGCGTTCTCCAACACCCTCCCAAAGACTCCAAAAAGGGTGGGTACTTTGAACTGTCATTTGGTGCATAAGCACAAATAACAGTCAGGACCCGTCCCCCCACCCGAAGACGGAGGGAAGCTACCCTTTCGTCAACCGGGGAGAACCCCAACATTTGGGCACCGAGACGGGGGTCAACAATAATACCCACACCGGCTCGCCGCCTCGCCCTATGAGCAACTCCAGAATAAAATAAGGTCCAGTCTGTCTCGAGATGGATGGTTCCAGAGCCCAAGCTATGCGTTGAGGTGAGCCTGACTATATCTAGACAAACTGCGATTCAGAAGACCCTTATGACATCTCAGAGACATCCAAGGAAGCAGTCTCCCTTGCCCAGACGCGGGTCGCCGGGGTTCCCTCCTGGAGCCAGGCCCGGGGGAGGGGCTCGAAGGAGAGCGCCTGGTGGTTGGGCTTCTGCCCATGGAGCCTGGCCGGGTCGAGCCCGAAAGGGAGACATGGGTACGCCCTCCCATGGACCCACCGCTCGTGGGAGGAGTTTTAGGGGTCGGGTGCAGTGTGAGTTGGGTGGCAGCTGAAGGCATGGGTTCTGTTGGACCGATTCTCGGCTACTTGCCCTCGGGACGTGGAATGTCACCTATACTGCACTTTCTGTAGAGAATTAGCTGTTCACTCATCACGGTTTCACTTGGAAGTATTTGGAAGCGCAAAACGTGCAAAAGGGTTACCTAGGTAACTAGAGCCCGCCAAGAATGAGATTGTGTCATGAATCGCTTAAACGCTCAAATTATTTGTCGCTCATCGCTTCCTGTGTGGATGACACTTAATTGACTGGAGACAAAAATCTGACGAAAGAGTAACATGACTGAGACTCAACACATTACTTTGCATTGAAGAGTAAAGGACTTGGCAAGATGGTGGTGTAGTGGTCCACCTCACTGAAAGAAGGTCCTGGGCTTGATTTCCGGACGTTACAGTGTGGAGATTGCAGGTTTCCTCTGGGAATGCTGGTTTACTCACACAATTCAAAAACATGCACAGTAAGCTGATTGGCTGTTCCAAATTGCCCTTAGGAGTGAGCGTGAATGGTTGCATGTGTGTTGGTCCTGCAATGACCTGGGAGCTTACCACGGTGTACTTTACCCTCGCCCGGAGTTGGCTGAGATAGGCACTAGCCTCCCTGCGAACCTAATTAAGTGACTTAAAAATGAACAAATGAAGGACTTAAGGTTCAACATGAACATGAAGAGGGTGAGGCCTTGAGACTAGACTGTAGTGTTTGTGTCTTGAGAGTCCAGATTGATTTGGAAATTGGTGGCTTGACTGATTCCTTACAGAAACTTTATTATTCAGAGCCATAAAACAAACTGATGAGTAAAACCAGGAACTGGTTTGAAGTAAGCTGTGAAGAAATGAATAAATCTGAACCACGGTTTGTGTTCTAAACCATCCAGTTTCAGGATTCGGTGAGATTCTGACCGCAAGCGTTCAGTGGAGGTTCACGACGAGAGATCCAGACACCTGAGTCGAGCTGTCAGACAAGTGATACAGAATCTCAGAAAATCTTTATCTCAGAAAAACGCTTCCATCCGTGCTGCTGTCTCTCACTCTATTATAATTCATGCCTCCATTTAGGACAGAAAGCTTGAGGAATTCTTTCAAAACGTGTCACAGTACACAGTAAAGAAAATGAAACTCTATCCATTCAAATTCAATTCAAAAGAACAATCGCTCCACTGCAGGATCTATAACCAGAAGGTTCGGCCAGCTGTAACAGTGAGCTATGATTTCACACTCATTGGAAACCCACAGGACACACAACCCACATACAACCTCGACCTTTCAATTCCCATGTCAACTTATTACAAACCTATTACACGCCATTCAATCTGTAAGCCAACACATCATGTATTGAAGTGTGGCGTTACGCACGCGGTCTGTAGAAATAATCGAGAACAGCTTTTAACAAAGCTTAGTGTCATAAACAAATGGTCTCCAAGGGAAATTAGAACAATGTGAAGCATTACATTTCAGAAGGTATTTCTGAAGTACCACATACGCCCAGTTTCAGCACAACGTTTCAGCTCAAAACCACAACTTTTTTTTTTTTTTTTTTGAATAAGTCTTAATTCGTATTTTGGCCATCGCGTCTCCGTTGAAACTTGGCTAACTCCACTAGCCCTGCACGACTTTCACCTGAACTGGGAAGGTCAGCTGCCAGAGAAATCCGATGCTCTGTGACATTAGCTGTAATTGGTTGAAGAGGTTTTAGCATACCTTTACTGGGAAACTAAAGAATCGAGCTCTGGTTCTATGAGGTTCTGTGCAGAATTAAATGAATTAGGGCATCATGTGAATTCCTTTAACACGACTTAAACTTAAAATGCACATAAGTGCAGGTAATAATATCCTGCAGTTATAGGAGGTCAGCCTTCAACACTTTCCTTCTGCTAACAGTGTTGCTTCAAGGCACTAACCTCTTTCAGCGGAATAACACATTGTTAAACTGTAAAAACTGTCCAGGAAAGATTTGACGAAAAATTGAACTTGTGGGACTATCTTGTGGGGTGTGCCCTGGGAGTAGTGTACTGAACTCACTGCTATTGGTCATTTGGTCTCTCTATCACCGGAACTAGAATTTGGTCCACATTGGTAACAACAGGTCGAATTCGTTTCCAGTGAGCATTGGAGTCGGCCAAGGCTGTCCTTTGTCACCGATTTTGTTCATAATTTTTATGGCCAAAATTTCTAGGCGCAGCCAAGGTGCTGAGGGGTTCTGATTTGGTGGCCACTGCATCGAGTCCCCGCTTTTTGTATATGACGTTGTCCCGGGACCTCCAGCTCTCAATGGGCCTATTTGTAGCCAAGTTCAAACCAACTGGGAGGAGAATCGGCACCTCCAAGTCCGAGACCATGGTTCTCAGCAGGAAAAGGGTGGAATGCAACCTCTGGGGCTGGAGTAAGGTCCTGCCCCAAGTGGAGGAGTTCAAGTATCTCTGGGTTCACAAGTGAGGGAAGGATGGTGCGGGAGATCGACAGGCAGATCGCTGCAGCCTCTGCTGTAAAGTGGAGCTTGTATTGATCCGTCATGGCGAAGGAGCTGAGCCGCTAGGCAAAGTTCTCAGGTTACCAGTCGATCTACATTCCAACCCTCACCTATGGACACAAGCTTTGGGTAGTGATCAAAAGAACAAGATCGCGGATCCAAGCAGCTGAAATGAGCTCAACCCAAATTCTTTAATACTGTCTGAGTTGAATGCGAGACTTAGGGCTGAGATTATAATAAGGGCTGACAATAAATAGTTTATTATAAGCCATTTTCAAATGCTGCTCTTCGTAAATCCACTCCAGGTGCTGTTACTTGCCTGATCCTGAACGAGGTGTATCTGTAAAGTCTTGGGTAGTTTTCGGTTAGCTTCCCTTTCCCCGATATGCTGTACAATAGAACTTTATGAAGTCTTTATTCCTTAAACCGCACATGAAGCAGCGAATGATGAGCGAGTTGAGCGATTGGGTGAGTTGCCTCATGACGGAAGCAAATTTCGTTGGAAACCGTTTCCGATCACCGACTTAACCCTTTTACAGTGCTTCCTGGCAGCATTGATGCTGTAAGCTCAGACTGTTAATCATATTGTGTGAAACTTCAGCTGACTTGCATCACTTGTAAAACATTCATCACATGTCACTGGAGTTCATTGACTTTGCTTGGTCGCTTGTCGGTCACCACTTCCTGCGTGGATGCTCTGAAGGATAATTCCTGTGTATATTTTTATCTTAATGAAAACAGTGAATGGGTCTCCGGAAGCTGCTAAAGATCATAGCGTAGAGTGTAGCTAGCTAACAGCTAAGTCAGTGGGTGGATATGTACCAGTGATTAGGAAATTTAATGCCAGTGTGTCGATCAGATTGTGCATAATATATAAAGGATGATATCATGATACAATAAACTATCGATATCGCCCTGTCCTACTGCCGTGTATTAAATCACTTTGATTTAATATGAGTGTTAAATGATATTTATGGTAACAAGTAATGGTTCATAAGGCATACGCAATAAACTATTTACTCAAAGCCTTACTATACAGAAACAAGAAAGTATTTCCATCACTATATTTACAGCCGACAACCACACAACTCCTTTCCAGATCTGTCCGTGACGTCGATTCACTGCTCAGACATACATTCAGTTCAAGAGGCTGGGCTTGTCTTTTAAAATAAAATATTACTTCTGGAAGATGGACTTCACTCACAACACACACAACCCAAATAGTACATTTTCCCATGTGGCATTTATCTCTCAAACGATCCGTTCATGCAATCATTACACGGCAGGCTGGTGAATGACGGGCGTGTGGAAACTACTGTACAGGAACAGTACTCTGGCAGGATATTAATGATTACAGCTCGGTACTAGGGTTGGGGATGATGTATCATGTGATGATCAGTTAGAAATAAAACCTGACAGAGTGAGAAGTTATAGAAAACATAATAGTAGGGGATCTGAAGAAGGCAGAGAAATTGATATTACTCCGAAATAAATAAAAAAACACATACCTTTCATTTCTTTAAACAACAACTCATCAACTATAGTGAGTCCAAATTGAAAATAAACTTCTTGTTTTTAAATCTTTATAGGCACAATAAACACTCATTAGAACATCCAGGCTCCTCGAGATATCACCTCACACTGACACCGGAGGCTCTTTCCATGAAATGTTAAACATCATCAATGATTAAATGTAATTTCTTTTTGCAATCTCTTTATATGGAGCTTCTGTAAGTGAGCTGTTACTATAGCAACGGCTGTCCCGTGTCCACCCGTCCACACCCACCCTGTTTGTGACTCTATGCTGAATGGCGCCACAATAAATATGTAGGTTTGGTCACGACGTTTCTCGTCCTCAGGTGGTGCACAAACACACCAAGTTCCTTCAGGTGACACAAACGAATACACACATTTCACTTTATGTAGTGTATAGAGATGTCATATATATTTTTTATTTTGAAGACTTTATCTTCATCTACCAAATTGCAGAAGGGGCATGCTGGGAGTATTGGCATTTGAAAACTGGTGGCGTTCTGATAAGATTTTTTCCATAAAGATGGAATCATTACCACATGGCAAAAACACACAAACACAAACACAAACACACATACACACACATGCATATGTACACACAGATATATATACATACACATACACATACACACACACACACACACACACACACACACACACACATACACACACACACACACACACACACACACACACATACACACACACATATTTATATATATAAAGACAGAAATCAGCGAGTGAAAGATGGTGAACAGAAACCTCTTCTTGTTCTTCTTCACCAGAATGAATTCAGGGAACACAGACGAAATTTATATATCCCTCTTAAATTAGCCACACTACCCGTATAACACCATTCATGGACATATCAATCAATCTATCAATATATCTTTATTTAAATAGATAGCTTTATTAACATATATCGTGTGTGTGCATGTTTTATATATATATATATATATATATATATATATATATATATATATATATATATATATATACAGAGAGAGAGAGAGAGAGAGAGAGAGAGAGAAAATTTTCTGAGTAGATC
>CM045730.1:70110346-70130346 GCA_024760905.1 Plotosus lineatus
AATTATTATATGACTAATAAATCAACTCTGTGCCATCTCCTGCATTCTGGGTCCGGCTGAAAGTTCATAATGTCATTCTTCTATGTTATTTATTTATTTATTTATTTATATATATATATATATATATATATATATATATATATATATATACACACACACACACACACACACATACATACACACAGGGATCCCTTACTTTCCGCGGTTAATTGGGACGGAGATCCCCACGTGACCATCGAAATCCGTGAAGTAGGATCACCCCCACCCCCACCCCCGACTGACGTATACGTACATGTATATAATATCAATAAATACATATTCAATGCTATAAATGCTTAATAACAATTAAACATTAAAAAATATAAAAGCTGTAAATAAAATATAAATACAGACGCTCCCCAACTGACCAAATTCGTTTTGCAAACATCCGGAGACCGAGGTCAAAAGTGAACGTGAAATGAAACTGAACAAGGAGAAATGGAAATGGAATAAAATCTATAGTAAGATATATCATAAATATAAGTATGAAATATGATTAAACATTATCCTGAGGTACACTTAACACTCGGCTCCACCAGAGAGGGGCTGACAAGTGCTTTATACTGGAAGTCAGGAAAGAGAAGCAGAACCGATACATTTCTGAACTCCTGCCAAAAGTTTTAAAGACACAAATTGACTCCAGTATTATACAGACTGAGTGCGCCCCTCCTTCCCAGTTCAGTTTTATATATATATATATATATATATATATATATATATATATATATATGGGTGCAAGTCTCATACACAGAGATGAATAAATTATCTGCTCAGATCGGTGCGATCTACCATGCATACTCAGTTTAAGCAAAGAGAGTTGTAAAATGAATGACAATCCAAATCCAGGAAAGAGCTCTCTGCTCTGCTGGCTCCACATCAGTGCAGGCTGTGTTCTAAACGAGTTCAACGGCATCCTTGCACACTTGAAAGACTGGAAGCCCATATAACCCACAGCAAGTACACTACTTTCGCAAGTACACTACTTTCGGCATTGAGCACTTCACATATTGTAAGCGTTGATTGGCTGTTTTAAGCTTCATGTAAAGTGATTCGGAATAAATAAGTGACTTATTTGAAATTAATGTTGATATTATTTGATATTATTTTACAATCTTATGTTTATAATAATTGATTTAGGGTTGTTTTATGAGATACAGTAATGGTATTTATGGCTGTATAGTACAGTATGAGCATCATACGTCACACGTCATACATAATAACTTACGTTCACTTTCAACTTACGTTCGACTGTCCGGAAAAAATGTAAAAATGTAAGTCGGGGAGCATCTGTAATGAACTGAATAAGAGTGAAACTGTCTGTAATAACTCAAAGAGAGAGAGAGAGAGAGAGAGAGAGAGAGAGAGAGAGAGAGAGTGTATATATATATATATATATATATATATATATATATATATATATATATATATATATACACACACACACACACACACACACACACACACACACACACACACACACACACACACACACACACATTTCATTAAGTGCCGGCAGCCAGCGGAAGTGCCAGCTACTATTAGCCTAGCGCCGATTATATTTTATAATAGTATATAATAATATTTAATAATATAATAATAATCTTTAATATAAACATTTTCACGATTTTGTTAAGCTATGTACTTGACAACACGATCACTTGTTTTGATAATTTCTCAATCAGTTCACTTCCGATATCCCATGATGCAATATGCTATCTCATTCAAAAGCACGGTACTTTTTATATACGTGCCACCATTTGCCTGTGCTCCCGTCAGGCTCCCGTGTTGATTTAGATCGTGACGGGTCGTACAAAACCAGGTAAAACATAGTCCAAACTGATGTGAGTCGTACCAACAAGTATGGCGCCGAAGCGAAGTAGATCTAAACAACCAACATTAATACGTTGTGGAAGCGACTTAAGACCGATGATTCCACTGTTTCGGAAACATCCGTATCTCATGAAATAGGTAAAAAAGTTTTATGTTATGTCTGAACACAAATTATTTCTTGATTGCACTAAGCGATAATAGTGAAAACTCGCCCCCAACTAAACTAGCCTAATCTTATTCTAATAGCCTAATCTTATTAATCCTAAAATGATATTACATAAACAGTTTTGACAGATTATGGTAGCAGTTTGATTCACAAATGTTCTATATTAGTAAGGTAACTGTTAGATTTTTCAAATAATAAGTTTTATGTACTTTCCTTTAAGAAGTAAGTCTACTATTCTTGTAACAAATACTATTTTTATAATATAAACTTTTAGTTTTATTTGCTTCTTGCTTTTCTGATTTTCTCATGAATTTGGGCCCAGAATGCACCACAGAGCACATGAATTTTAAAAAATTTTCAGGGGGTAGTCCCCCCAGACCCCCCTGCGGGAGGGGACATCCCCATGCTTGCCTCAAACAATTTCCACCCCGTACTTATCAATATCCTCCTTCTACTCTAAAACTTAAAGGGTACCTGTAGTGAAAGCGCTCATATACCGAATTTGATGTATTGTGTATAGCTAGTGACAAAACACCCATAAGGTGTTTATTGTATTCTCTCACTAACCAGCTTTAAGCGATTTAAGGGCTTCACTAACATCAAGCTTCAGAGCACAGGAGTTTTGCAACGTCGCATTTCCTGACACATCGTTGACAAACCCTCTACCGGAACTGCGAGATTGCAATGTAAACCTATGGCTATATACCTGACACAACAACACAAGCTCACGGAAAAATTGGAAAAAAACAGACATTATAGTAGTTTTTTTTAACCATGGACGGAGACAATTTCGTAGAAGGAGCAGAAGGTTATTTATATGAACCACTGAAGAAAGACTATCACATTTAGTGAAATCGGACCAGGAAAGTGACGACTCGGAGGACACTATTGGAGAGTCGGAAAAAGCTCTTACACGGGAAAATCGTAGCAAACAACCAGCAAATATTTGGTGCTCTTGTGAAAAATGTGTGCGTCAAAAAAATGATCAGGAGTGCTATTGTTGTAAAGAACATGAATTGCTTGAGGAAAATATACTGACATTCTGCAATTGGCTATACGACTGTCAATGATGTTACGTCACAATGACCTTTGACCCCGGTGAAAAAAAGCCAACATGTCTGTGTGCTGAACCTTTGTGAGCAAGGAATGTCATACAGAAGAAAAGGAAATGTGGACTTATACATAAACTACCGACATCACGTGATGTTTAAAAGGTATAGTGGATATTTTTTTAATGCTGTTTTGGGTACAGGTACCCTTTAATGAATACTCTGAATGTAAATGTGTGTGTGTGTGTGTGTGTGTGTGTGTGTGTGTGTGTGTGTGTGTGTGTGTGTGTGTGTGTCTGTGTGTATATATATATATATGTAAGTCGGGGAGCATCTGTAATGAACTGGATAAGAGTGAAACTGTCTGTAATAACTCAAAGAGAGAGAGAGAGAGAGAGAGAGAGAGAGAGAGAGAGAGAGAGAGAGAGTATATATATACTCATATATTATGATCAATAAATATCACAGTACAAAATTAAAAGGTTTTTACTTAATAATTACTACATTTTACTACATTAATGCTGTATTAATTAGTAAGACTCCATAGAATGTGTTTAAGAAGCAGATTTTAGTGCATGTAATATGATACATAGGGTTTTACTTCCGGGTACAGAACTCGCGGATTATCTTGATTCGCGGGAGGGGTCAGAACCGAACCCCCGCGAATAATGGGGCCTACTGTGTGTGTGTGTGTGTGTGTGTGTGTGTGTGTGTGTGTGTGTGTGTGTGTGTGTGAGTGTATATATCTTCTTTTCCTTTTGTCTTTTCCCTTCAGGGGACGCCACAGTGAATCATCTGCCTCCATCTCACCCTGTCCTCTGCATCTTCTTCTCTTACACCAACTGCCTTCATGTCCTCCTTCACCACGTCCACGAATCATCTCTTTGGTCTTCCTCGAGGCCTTCTGCCTGGTAGTTCCAACCTCAGCATCCTAATACCAATATACTCACTATCCCTCCTTTGTACATGTCCAAACCATCTCAATCTGGCCTCTCTGACTTTGTGTCCAAAACTTCTTACATGTGCTGTCCCTCTGATGTACTCATTCCTGATCCTATCCATCCTCATTACTCCCAGAGAGAACCTCAGCATTTTCATCTCTGCTACCTTCAGCTCTGCCTCCTGTCTTTTCCTCAGGGCCACTGTTTCTAAACCATACAACATCGCTGGCCTCAACACCGTCTTGTACACTTTTCCTTTCATTCTTGCCGATACCTTCCTATCACACATCACACCGGACACTTTTCTCCAACCATTCCAAACAGCCTGCACACACTTCTTCACCTCTTTTCCACACTCTCCATTGCTCTGGATTGTTGAGCCTAAGTACTTAAAATCCTCCACCTTCCTTATCTCTGCTCCCTGTAACCTCACCGTTCCTGTTGGGTCCTTGGCATTCATACACATGTATTCTGTCTTACTGAGGCTAACCTTCATTCCCCTCCATTCCAGGGCATACCTCCACCTCTCTAGGTTTTCCTGCACTTGTTCTCTGCTCTCACTGCAGATCACAATGTCATCCGCAAACATCATAGTCCATGGGGATTCTTGTCTAACCTCGTCTGTCAGCCTGTCCATCACCATAGCAAACAAGAAGGGGCTCAGAGCTGACCCTTAATGCAGTCCCACCTCCACCTTGAACTCTTCTGTCACACCGACAGCACACCTCACCATTGTCTTACATCTCTCGTACATGTCCTGCACCATTCTAACATACTTCTCTGCCACTCCAGACTTTCTCATGCAATACCACAGTTCCTCTCTCGGCACCCTGTCATATGCTTTCTCCAGATCCATAAAGGCACAATGCAGCTCCTTCTGACCTTCTCTGTAATTCTCTATTAACATTATCAAGGCAAAGACTGCATCTGTGGTGCTCTTTCTTGGCATGAAACCAAACTGTTGTTCACAAATGCTGACCTCTGCCCTTAGTTTAGCTTCCACTATTCTTTCCCATAACTTCATCGTATGGGTCATCAACTTTATCCCTCTGTAGTTGTCACCACTCTGCACAGCTCCTTTGTTCTTAAAAATGGGCACTGGCACACTTCTCCTCCATTCCTCTGGCATCCTCTCACTCTCTAAGACCTTGTTGAATGTTCTTGTCAGGAAATCTACTGCTATCTCTCCTAGACACTTCCATACCTCCACCGGTATGTCATCAGGACCAACTGCCTTTCCACTCTTCATCCTCTTCAATGCCCTCCTCACTTCACCCTTACTGATCCTTGCTACTTCCTGGTCCTCAACGGAAACCTCTTCTACTCTTTTTTCCTCTCTCATTTTCCTCATTCATCAACTCTTCAAAGTACTCTTTCCATCTTCCCAGCACACGTTTGTCATCAGTCAATACATTTCCCTCTCTGTCCTTAATCACTCTAACTTGCTGCACATCCTTCCCATCTCTATTTCTCTGCTGTGCCAATCTGTATAAATCATTTTGTCCCTCTTTACTTTCCAACCGAGCATACAAGTCATCATACGCCCTTTGTTTGGCCTTTGACATCGCTACCTTCGCCTTACGCTGTATCTCCCTGTGCTCCTGTTTATTCTCTTCGGTCCTCTCTATGTCCCACTTCTTTTTAGCTAACCTCTTCCTTTGTACACACTCCTGCACTTCCTCATTCCACCACCAAGTCTCTTCATCTCCTCTCCTTCCAGATGACACACCAAGTATTCTCCTACCTGTCTCCCTGATCACATTAGCTGTGGTTGTCCAGTCATCTGGAAGCACTTCCTGACCACCCAAAGCCATTTTCAACTCCTCCTTGAAGACAACCCGACACTCTTCCTTTTTCAGCTTCCACCACTTTGTCTTCTGCTCTACCTTTGCCTTCTTCACCTTCCTCACGATCAGCGTCATCCTGCACACCACCATCCTATGCTGTTTGGCAACACTCTCACCTGCTACTACTTTGCAGTCACTGACTTCCTTCAAATTACATCGCCTACACAAGATATAGTCTACCTGTGTGCTCCTACCTCCGGTTTTATAAGTCACCCTATGCTTCTGTCTCTTCTGGAAGAAAGTATTTACCACAGCCATTTCCATAATTTTTGCAAAAATCTACCAACATCTGTCCTTCTACGTTCCTGTCCTGAATACCAAACCTGCACATCACTTCCTCATCCCCACTGTTGCCTGCACCAACATGTCCATTGAAGTCGGCCCCAATGACCACTCTTTCATCTCTGGGGGTGAAACTGCATCACTTCATCTAGCTCACTCCAGAATCTCGCCTTCTCTTCTAGCTCACATCTTGCCTGTAGGGAATAAGCACTAACAACATTGACCATCACGCCTTCAATTTCTAACTTGAGATTCATCACTCTGTCTGACACTTTTTTAACTTCTAGAACATTCCTGACAAACTCCTCCTTCAAGATGACTCCTACTCCATTTCTCTTCCCATCCACACCATGAAAAAACAGCTTAAACCCTGCTCCGAAGCTTCTAGCCTTGCTACCTTTCCACCTGGTCTCCTGAACACACAGTATGTCCACCTTCCTCCTCTGCATCATGTCAGCCAGCTACCTTTTCCGGTCATAGTTCCAACATTCAAAGTCCCTACTTTCAGTCCTAGACTCATGGCTTTCCTCTTCTCTCTCTGCCTACGGACACGCCTGCCGCCTCTCCTTCTTCGACGTCTTCGACCAACAGTAGTCCAATTTCCACCAGCACCCTGTTGGTTAACAGCACTAATGGCGGTCGTTGTTAACCCGGGCCTCGACCAATCCGGTCTGAATTCCTTTATTGTGACTCGCATGTTTTATTTGGCATTTGTTTTACGCCGGAGGCCCTTCCTGATGCAACCCTCTGAATTTATCCGGGCTTGGGACCGGCATGAGGGAGAGACACTGGCTTGTGCCCCTCCCTCACAGCTGCATTTGTGTGTGTGTGTGTGTGTGTGTGTGTGTGTGTGTGTATATATATAAAAATTACAGTAATCCCTCGCCAATTCGCGACTTGAATTTTGCGGCCTCGGTGCATCGCGATATTTTCCATAAGTATCCAAAATCAAAAAATATTCATAAAAAAAATTCAAAATTAGCGCTGAAACTCACATGTACGCAAGCGGTAGGCAGGGACACAAGGCAGGCTGTGTCCATTGTTTACAAACGACAGACTGAAGTGCCCCGACTCCAGTCCCAGTTCAGGCAGGGACCGCCCACTCAACTCAATCTCGCAAACTGATTGGCTTAGACAGAACGTGACGCTGTAGCCTCGCACATTCCCGCGAGAATTGTAGTGATTTTGTGATCTTATAGTGTTTGTGAAGGTCCTGCACCATCTAAGGCATCCAATGAGCCCAAGAAAAAGCGAAATATGATGACAGTGACCCAAAAAGTGAAGTTGCTAGATATGCTGACGCCGGGCAATACATATGCCCATGTAGCACGCCATTAAGACATAAATGAATCTACCGTGCGTTACATCAAAAGACTAAGATTAAGATCAAGCGGAGAAGAGCTATTGTCAGAGGTGAGTACAGTACTTAAAGTATTTATATATAAATTCTATTTCAATATTAATACATTACAGTATTTACATATGCATATAACTGTGTAACGTTTAATATACACTTCTTGATATTGTGTATATACGCGAAAACATATACGTATGGTAGAAATGAGAGGGGTGATCCTACTTCACGGTTTTTCGATTACCGCGGCCAGGTCTAGTCTCTATTATTCGCAAAATTCAAGGGGTGACTTTGTGTGTGTGTGTGTGTGTGTGTGTGTGTGTGTGTGTGTGTGTGTGTGTGTGTGTGTTTGTGTATATATATATATATATATATATATATATGTATATGTGTACACACACACACACACGCGCGTGTATGGTGTGTGTGTGTGTATGGTGTGTGTGTGTGTGTGTGTGTGTGTGTGTGTGTGTGTGTGTGTGTGTGTGTGTGTGTAATAACACTCACTAGAGGATCTTTGTTTTTGACAAGTCGAATGATCTTGACTGAATCTTCTTCTTCGTCGATGTCGTCTGGAAGGGGAGGAAGTTCAGGATCATAACTCTTCTGGGCCACCGTGTCATGAACCAACAACAAACTCTGTACAGAGAAAAACACACACACACACACACACACACACACACACACACACACACACACAGTAGCGTTAAAAGAGTAATCTATCTGATTCGGTACATGTACGTGTGTTTTGTCTGAACAGCTATTGATGTTCTGAGTGTGTGTGTGTGTGTGTGTGTGTGTGTGTGTGTGTGTGTGTGTGTGTGTGTGTGTGTTCGTGTTTTAAATCAGAGCCTCTCCTTGGTAAATTAAGTTCTATCTGAAGAAATTAGTCTCAATGTCTCTCTACAGTCATTTCTGCCAAACATATAAGATGCTCAAATATTACAATAAATTAAAATAAATAAAATGCTTTCAAAAAATAGATATGAATAAATCAGTGACCGTACAATCATGGAAATATATGAAATTAAATTATTCATGTCATTATAATTATTTAAATAATGTTTAAAAAACACACTTTAATTATAATAAAATTAAATAATTTATAAATAATAAATAATTTATTAATAATAAATAAGTAAAAATTTGAATGTCATTGCAAAATAAATAATTCATTCATTCATTCATTTTCTGAACCGCTTATTCACAGCCGACTCTGGGCATGGGCAGAGTATATCCTGGGAAAACTCGCCAGGACATCGCAGGGATAATTATGTAATATTAATAATAATCAAAGTTTACATTTTATTTATTAAAATTATCTTGTAAGATAAAATCAGGACCAGTCATTTTATAGTACACTCTATTATTATTAAATATATTTTTTCATCTTCCCGTTTTTTCCAGATGGCGGAGGAGATGAATCCGAGCGAATCCCAAGAGAAAGAGATCTGACAGGAGATAATGAAGTTCTCAGTTGTCTTGGCTATTTCAGACATGTCAAGCAGGACAAATGGATGAGTGAAGAAAAAGAAAAATGAAGTAAAGGAAAGGGGAAAATTTCGAGGTTCATTATTCAGCCTCTTTAACGATGATGGGAGTGTGTGTGTGTGTGTGTGTGGGGGGGGGGTCAGGTACTGCTGGAAAGCGTTTCTTCTCCTCCTCGCCGTTTCCTCTCATTTCCATGATAAAGACATTCCAGCAACTTGCCACAGATAACAAATGAGCAACAGACGGAGAAAGGTTGGAGGAAAAACGGTGGTTTGATGATCCAGATGAAGAGAAAAGAAGAAAAAAGTGTGAAGGTGGAAAACAGAACCGCCGTCAACACAAACTCACGTTCTGGATCATTTCGGAAAAAAACACCGGGAGTGTGAAACTTCATCTGTGATATTAATATGAACATTCCACCACAAACACAAACCTCCTCTCTACACTGAACAAAACCAATCATTCCCCTCATCCTTCCACCTCCATTATACACATACAACCATGCTTCAGTATTAACCCCGCCTCCGACAGCGCTACATCCTCATCTTCTTTTCCTTTCAGCTGTTCCCTTCAGAGGTCGCCACAGCAAATCATCTGCCTCCATCTCACTCTGTCCTCTGCATCTTCGTCTCTTATACCAACTACCTTCATGTTCTCCTTCACCACATCCAAAAATCTTCACTTTGGTCTTCCTCTAATGCAGGGGTCTTCAATCTTATTCACAAAGGACAGGTGTGGGTGCAGGTTTTCACTTCAACCAAACAGTTGCCACATATTCCACCTGTTTCCACCAATCACTGATAATAAAATAAAAAAAAAAACTAGATTGGACATTACAGTTTCAATTCTGAAGTGGGGCCATCTTGGCGAGATCATCTTGCTTTAAAAACCTTGCTTTAAGTCTTAAAGCAAGGTAATCTCACCAAGATGGCCCCACTTCAATGCCCAATCTAGTTTTTTTTTTCTTTTCTTTTGATGGTTAGTAATTGGTGGAAACAGGTGGAAGGTGTGGCTACTGTTTGGTTGAAGTGCAAACCTGCACCCACCTTGGCCCTTTGTGGATAAGATTGAAGACCCCTGCATGAGGCCTTCTGCCTGTAATTTCCAACCTCAAAATCCTACTACCAATATAATCACTATCCCTCCTCTGTACATGTTCAAACCATCTCAATCTAGCCTCTCTGACCTTGTCTCCAAAACCTCTTACATGTACTGTTCCACTGATGTAGTCATTCCTGATCCTATCCATCCTCGTTACTCCCAAAGAGGACCTCAAAATTTTCATCTCTGAGACACCACACCAGACACTTTTCTCCAACCATTCCAACCTGCCTGCACATGCGTCTTCACCCCTCCATTGCTCTGGACTGTTGATCCTAAGAACTTAAAATCCACCACCTTCTTTATCTCTGCTCCCTGTAACCTCACTGTTCCTCTTGGGTCCTGCTCATTCACATGCATGTATTCTGTCTGTCTGAGGCTAACCTTCATTCCTCTCCTTTCCAGGGCATACTTCCATCTCTTTACCCCTTATTTACCTTATTTACCCCTACTTGTTTGCTGCTCCCACTACAGATCACAATGTCATCCGCAAACATCATAATCCATGGAGATTCTTGTCTAACCTCATCTCTCAGCCAGTCCATCACCATAGCAAACAAAAAGGGGCTCAGAGCTGACCCTTGATGCAGTCCCACCTCCACCTTTAACTCTTCTGTCACACCGACAGCACACCTCACCACTGTCTTACAGCTCTCATATATGTCCTGCACCACTCTAACATACTTCTCTGCCACTACAGACTTCCGCATACAATGCCACCGTTCCTCTCTCGGCACCCTGTAATATCCTCCGCCAGGTCCACAAAGGCACAATGCAGTTCCCTCTGACTTTCTCTGTAAACATCCTCTGTTAACATCCTCAAGGCAAACACTGCATCTGTGGTGCTCTTTCTTGGCATGAAACCAAACGGTTGTTCACAAATGCTGGCCTCTGCCCTTAGTCTAGCTTCCATTATTCTTTCCCATAACTTCATCATATGGCTCATCAACTTTATCCCTCTGTAGTTGCCACAACTCTGCACGCTTCCCTTGTACTTGAAAATGGGCACCAGCATACTTCTCTTCCACTCCGCCGGCATCCGCTCACTCTCTAAGATCTTGTTGAATGTTCTTCTCAAAAAATCTACTGCTACCTCTCCTAGACGCTTCCATACTTCCACAGGTATATCATCAGGACCAACTGATTTTCCACTCTTCATCATCTCCGTTACTAATCTTGGCTACTTCCTGGTACTCAACGGTCACCTCTTCTACTCGTTTTTCTCTCTCATTTTCCTCATTCCTACTCTTTCCATCGTCCCCAGACACTTCTGTCATCAGTCAATACATTCCCCTCTCTGTCCTTAATCACTCTAATCATCTGCACGTCCTTCCCATCTCTATTTTGCTGCTGTGCCAACCTGTATAAATCATTTTCTCCCGCCTTGCCATCCAACCTAGCATACAAGCCATTATACGCTGTCTTATGCTGTATCTCCCTGTACAGACGCTCCCCGACTTATGTTTTTAATTGGTTCTGGACGGACGAACGTAAGTTGAAAGTGAATGTAAGTTGTTACAGTGACATATGATGTGTGACTTATGACGCTCATACTGTACTATACATCCATAAATACCATTACCATATCTCATAAAACACCCCTAAATCAATTATTATAAACATAACACTGTAAAATAATATCAAATATATCAAATAATATCAACATTAATTTAAAATAAGTCACTTATTTATACCGAGTTACTTTACATGAAGCTTAAAACAGCCAATCAACGCTTACAATATGTGAAGCGCTCAATGCCGAAAGTAGTGTACAGTCGGCCCCCAACTTACGAAGACCCCTGTGTACGAAATCCTCAGGTTACAAAATACATTTTCCTGAGTTTCCATCCCCAAGAGAGGAAACAACCCCCTCTTACAAAAAGAAATTAAAAATTCAAACGTGCCAATCAAAATTTAACACGACGCACGAGTTGCTCTCTCATTGGCTGTCTCTCAATATCCCGCCCCAGTGGCCTCCCAGATAGAGACAGAAGAACGCTTCACTCTTTAGTTTATTTTTTTTTGAATGAACTCACACCGGACTCTGTGGTTTCTCTCAGCGAATTTACACTCGCGCGTACAGATCGGAGTGTGGCGGAGAGCGGAAAGAAGAAAGGAGGGGGCATGGCATTCTACTTGAATGAACGATGGTGCCACCCGGCCAACGTGCACGTGAAGGAACAGTTGTTCACGCGGGACCTGGAGCTGCTCACGGTGAGCGCGCGGCTGTATTATCTACCGAGGGAGTTTTCACACGTGATTGTGTTTTGCGTGTACATTCCGCCCTCGGCTGATGCGGCGGCAGCGTGTGAGCGTCTCCACAGCGCTGTCAGTCAGACACAGACTTGTCACCCCCGCGCCATGATTCTGATCAGCGGGGACTTTAACCACGCCTCTCTCTCCGCATCTCTCCCAACGTTCACTTACGTGAAGTGCACTACAAGAGACAATAAAACGCTGGACTTGCTGTATGCTAATGTGAAGGACACTCAGACCACAACCTCGTCTACCTGTTCCCCCAATACACACCCAGGGTGCGAAAGGAACATGTGCAGAAGAAGTCTGTGAAAGTGTGGACCGAGGAGACCAATGAGAGGCTTAGGGACTGTTTCCAGACCACAGACTGGAGCACGTTCTGTGATTCCTTTGGTGATGACATTGATAGCCTCACACACTGTATCACCGATTACATGAACTTCTGCATGGACAGCACCGTGCCAACATGGAGGGTACGGTGCTTCTCCAACAACCACCCGTGGGTCACCTCTGAGCTTAAAGTCCTCCTGAACCAGAAGAAGAGGGCTTTCATCGCGGAGGATAGAGAGGAGCAGAAGAAAGTCCAGTGTGAGTTCCAGTGGAGGATCAGGAGGGCCAAGAAGGACTATGGGAAGAAGATGGAGGGGAAGCTGGCTCAGAACAATGTGCGGGACGTCTGGAGAGGACTACAGACCATGTCTGGATTTGGGCGAGTGTCAGAGGGACAGCTGATGGTGACCAGCGCTGGGCGGATGAATTAAACTGTTGCTTCAACAGGTTTGATTCCCCCCTCTCCCCCTCTGCCCCCCCCCCCTTCACATGTCTCCAGACCAGCAGACACCTCCCCCCTTCCCAGGCCAACTTCACCTGACTGCAGCAGAAAAAATACGGACACATCCCCCTCCCTCTGCAGCCCACCCCAGTCCCCTCTCTCCCTCACGTCAGACCACATGAGGAGACAGTTGAGGCGACTAAATCAGAGGAAATCTGCAGGACCAGATGGCATCAGTCCCAGGCTGCTGAGGACCTGTACGGACCACTTCTGTGAGGTCCTATGCCAACTTTACAACCTGAGCATCAGCCTTGAAAAGGTTCCCGTCCTGTGGAAGACCTCCTGTGTGGTCCCGGTTCCCAAAACAGCTCAAGTGAAGGAACCGGCCCACTACAGACCTGTCGCCCTGACCTCCCACCTCATGAAGACCATGGAGAGGCTCCTCCTCAAACACCTCCGCTCTATGGTGAGCCCCACCCTAGACCCGTTGCAGTTTGCCTACAGGCCCAACATTGAGGTAGAAGACGCCGTCATCTACCTTCTGCAGCGGGCGCTCACCCACCTGGAGATTGCCGGTAGCGCTGTGAGAGTCATGTTCTTTGACTTCTCCAGCGCCTTTAACACCATCAGGCCAGCGCTTCTGCGGGGGAAACTGGAGGACGTGGGGGTGGATGGACATCTTGCTGCCTGGATCATCAACTACTTCACTGACCATCCACAGTACATGCGGCTGCGCGGGTGTGAGTCAAAGGTGGCAGTCTGCAGCACGGGGGCACCACAGGGCACCGTCCTCTCACCCTTCCTTTTCACCATTTACACCTCGGACTTCATCTACAGCTGCCACCTCCAGAAGCTCTCTGCCGACTCTCTGTATATATATTTGGGTAGTGGCTAGACCTTGCTTGGAGCCGGTCTAGAAGAGGAAAAATAAGGCGCTTCCTTCCCTCCACTAGCCTGGGTGGACACCTTGGGCAAGTGTTAGCACACCATTAGCCTCTCTTAACCAGGGTTACGGTCCCACTGCCTTGTGGTGGCTAGGGATAGCCAAAGGCTAAGGGAGCAAACCCCGACAGAAAAGCTGGAGTGGAGCCCCATAAGGCAGTTTTGACGCTGTATCATCTATTGGCAACTCCTGCAGTCAACCTGGTTCCGAATGTACTGGCCTTGCCTTTCCTTCGGACTTTGCCAGCAACACAGAGGGGGATTCTGGGACTTGGGCAAACCAGTATCTCCATATCAACCGCCCAGGCAAGCGCATGGAGAGGCAACTCCAGCATGCCCTATGGCTTCCCCAGGCATGGAAACAAACCGGGGAGTGGCAGTTACCGGTTTTAAGTCACGGCTTGATTGGTGTGGAGCCAGACGCCAGGGGCCATTCCTGACAGTGGGAGGGGCTTTTTAGCCCCATTGGATAGCTGCCGCCCGCTTAAACTGGGCAGCCCCCAGTCAATAAGGTGCTTTCCCGCCACTGCCCGCCTGTCTTGCTGGGGTGAGCAGGACTTAAGTCTGGAAACAGACTGACAAGCGAGCTGCGACTTATTCACCCAAGAATCAAGGATCCATTAGAAAAAGACCAGCTCTTACACTTGGGAGTTGGAATGTCCAAACGATGCTGACCGGACTTACCAAGGACATACACGACATTGATGGGGCACGCAAAACAGCTGTCATCAGCAGTGAATTGGCTAGGCTCAAAGTTGATATCGCTGCTCTACAGGAAACGCGCATAGCTGGTTGCGGAAGCCTAAGGGTTTTTCTGTCAGGGTAGAGATGAAGATGAGCCTAAAGTACATGGAGTTGGTTTTGCTGTTAGCAACAAGCTAGTACAGATGGTGGAATTAGGCCCAACCAAGTCCGAGTGCATCGTGCACATAAAATTCAATACCGATCTAGGTCCTACCAACTTGCTTTCTGTCTACGCTCCAACCCTGACTTCGAGTACCGATGCCAAGGAGACCTTTTACAGCCAATTGGATGATGCTATTAAACATATCCCAAACAACGAAGTGCTGATTCTCCTCGGCGATTTCAACGCTAGAGTGGGCAACGATCAAGGCTCCTGGCCTGATTGTCTTGGTCACTTTGGTGTTGGCAAATGCAATGAAAATGGTCAATGCCTTTTGGAGCTATGCACCTATCATCACCTCTGTATTACAAGCACATTCTTTGGCGTGAAGCTGTACCATAGGTCCTCGTGGATGCACCCCAGATCTAAAAACTGGCACGACCTCATCATTTCAAGATGGAAACACCTTAAAAACATTCGTACTACAAGGGCATACCACGGTGCTGATTGTGACTCTGATCACTCCCTTGTCTGCACGAGGATCCAGTTACGCCCAAAGAAGTCCGATCGCGTCAAACAATCTGATACACTTCTTATTAATGCTTCTGCCACCGCCATCCCTGAAAATGTCTCTATTTTCAATGACATTCTGAGCTCGAAACTCGGAGACTGTCTGGAGATTAATACAGAGGACCACTGGAGCCATATCAAGGACACTACCCTTGCTGCAGTGTTAAAGGCCTTTGGCAAGAATGTACGCAAAAAAAATCAGGTTCAATGCAAACATCGCGACTCTTCAGCCACTCATCGAAGCAAAGAGGAATGCCCTGCAGAACTACCAGCGAAATCCATCATCTAGTTCTTTGGAAGCACTTCGGGAGACCAGGTGTCGTGCGAATGTGAAATGTAAGATCTGTGCTAACAACTTTTGGATGAATCTCTGTGCAGAAATCCAGTCAGCTGCTGACACTGGAAATTCTAGGGGCATGTTTGAGGGTATCAAGAAGGCGATTGGACCTACACAGTCCAAGTCCTCACAACTCAAAACATCAACTGGTGAAATCATTACTGATAAATCAAGACTGATGGAGTGCTGGGTGGAATACTATAGCGAGCTCTATGGTAGATCGAGCTCTGTCTTACCCTCTGCCCTTGACTGTATTGAAAGGCTTTCCATTATGTTTGAACTAGATGAGCCCCCCACCAAGGAAGATCTCTCCAAGGCAATCAGTCACATATCGTCTGGGAAGGCCCCTGGGCTTGATGGTATCCCGGCTGAAGTCTTTAAATGCAATGGAAACCAACTGCTCCACAATCTTCACCAGCCACTCTGCAAATGCTGGGAAGAGGGAAATGTTCCCCAGGAGATGAGGGATTCTATTATCTCAACCGTACACAAGAACAAGGGAGACCGCAGTGATCGTAACAATTACCATGGCATCTCACTTCTGTGCATTGCTGGAAAGCTGTTTGCCCGAGTAGCATTATATCGCCTTCAAAAGATTGCTGAAAGGGTGTACCCTGAATCCCAGTGTGGTTTCCGCTCTAATCGGTCGACTGTGGACATGATCTTCTCCTTGAGACAGCTCCAGGAGAAGTGCAAAGAGCAACAACAGCCACTCTACATTGCATTCATCGACTTGACGAAGGCGTTTGACCTTGTTAGTAGAGACAGCCTTTTCAAGATTCTGCCCTTACTTGGCTGTCCTCCTAAACTCCTGAGCTTCGTCAAATCATTCCATGATGGGTCTTGGTGTATAGTGCAGTATGACGGGAACAGGTCTGAGGTATTCGATATAAACAGCGGTGTAAAACAAGGATGTGAGCTAGCCCCAACTGTCTTCAACATCTTTTTTTCAGTTCTACTGAATCATGTTTTCAAGTCCCTGGAAGAAGGCATCCTGATACGATCTCGTTCTGATGGGAAACTTTTTAACCCTGCGTGCCTTAGAGCCAAAACCAAAGTGCGCAAGGTCGCCATCTGTGATCTTCTCTTTGCTGACGATGTTGTCCTCGTTGCTCACACCGCTGAAAAAGTCCAGCTCCTCAATCTGACGCATGTGAGGCTTTCAGACTTACAATCAGTCTAATGAAGACGAAAGTCATGTGCCAGGCAAATGCAGCCACGTCTGCCGTAAAAATCAAAGATTACACCTTGGAAGCCGTCATGCAGTTTACCTATCTCGGCTCCACCACCTCCAATAACAACTGTCTTGAAGTGGAGATTGGAAAGAGAATTGGTAAGGCTGCAACCTACATGGCTAAGCTGTCTGCCTGGGTCTGGGAGAATAAGAAGCTAACTACCCAAACTAAAGTTGCTGTGTATGGTGCCTGCATCGTGAGCACCTTATTGTTTGGGAGCGAGTCTTGGACTACTTACGCTAGTCAGGAGAAGCGCTTGAACATGAACATCTTCCATATGAGATGTCTCCGTCGCATCCTCTCCATCTCATGGACAGATAAGGTCACTAACAATGAGGTACTTGCAAGAGCCAATACCCCCTCAATGTTCACCCTGCTAAGACAGCGCAGATTGAGGTGGGTTGGTCATGTGTACTGGCTGGAGGATGGGCGAATCCCTAAGGATCTGCTGTATGGCGAGGTGGAATCCGGTTCAAGGCCTATTGGCAGACCTAAGCTGCGTTTCAAGGACGTATGCAAGAGAGATATGCTCACCACTGGCATACCAATAGATAACTGGGAGCTACATGCTGCAGATCGGAGTGATTGGAGTTCTGTGTGCAGTCTGGCTCTCCAGGCGGGAGAGGAAAGGCTGAAAGCTGAGGCTGGAGCAAAAATGAACAAAGCAATGTGTGTTCCAGCGGCATGTGTCGTTGCGTGCAGTGGATGCGGCCGTGTCTGCCGTTCTCGAATTGGGCTTTTTAGCCACGAGAGAAAGTGTTCGTCGCAATTGCGCTAGTCATGGACATGAAAGTCCGACAGATTGCAGATGACATTGTGATCTGTAGTGAGAGCAGAGAACAAGTGCAGGAAAATCTAGAGAGGTGGAGGTATGCCCTGGAAAGGAGGGGAATGAAGGTTAGTCTCAGAAAATCAGAATACATGTGTGTGAATGAGAAGGACCCAGGAGGAACGGTGATGTTACAGGGAACAGAGATAACGAAGGTGGAGGATTTTAAGTACTTAGGCTCAACAATCCAGAGCAATGGAGAGTGTGGAAAAGAGGTGAAGAAGCGTGTGCAGGTAGGCTGGAATGGTTGGAGAAAAGTGTCCGGTGTGATGTGCGATAGGAGATTGTCAGCAAGAATGAAAAGAAAAGTGTACTAGACGGTGGTGAGGCCAGCAATGTTGTATGGCTTAGAAACAGTGGCGCTGAGGAAAAGGCAGGAGGCACAGCTGGAGGTAGCAGAGATGAAAATGTTGAGGTTCTCTCTGGGAGTAACGAGGATGGATAGGATCAGAAATGAGTATATCAGAGGGACAGCCCATGTAAGATGTTTTGGACACAAAGTCAGAGAGGCTAGATTGAGATGGTTTGGACATGTACAGAGGAGGGATAGTGAGTATATTGGCAGTAGGATGCTGAGGTTGGAACTACCAGGCAGAAGGCCTAGAGGAAGACCAAAGAAGCGATTTATGGATGTGATGAAGGAAGACATGAAGGTCGTTGGAGTCAAAAAAGAAGATGCAGAGGACAGGGTGAGATAGAGGCGGATGATTTGCTGTGGCGACCCCTGAAGGGAGCAGCCGAAAGGAAAAGAAGAAGATGGACATGAAAGTCCGACGACTGCCTACTACTATATATATATATATACATATATATATATATATTTCTATTTTATTGTTCTGTTCTATTAACTCAAGGATGTTACACATTTCTAAGCTATTTTGCACCCCCTACTGATGGTACTTCAAGAGCCTGTAACAGTGAATTTCTCCATTGTGAGATTAATAAAGCTGCATCTTATCTTATCTTAAATGATATATAAATGAACACAATATTAAGCAATTAACAAACAGAACAGAATTAGGTAAAAAAAATTAACTTTTTAATACAGTCGGCCCCCAATTTACGAAGACCGCTTTGTACGAAATCCCCGGATAACGAAAAACATTTTCTTGAGTTTCCGTCCCCGAAATACGAAACAACCCCCTCTTAAGAAAAGAAATTCAAAATTCAAACGCGCCAATCAAAATTTCACACAACGCGCGAGTTGCTCTCTCATTGGCTGTCTCTCAACATCGCCCCCCCCTGGCCTCCCAGATAGACAGAATGAAGCTTCACTCTTTAGTTTTTAGTTTAGTTCAGTTTTTTAAGTTGTTTTAATTCAGTAAATGTTTAATAAATGTGGGTGCATTTGAGCTCATCTGGAATTCCAATGGTTTTCAGTCGTAATGGGAAGTAATACAGTTACAGAGACACAATCCAGGTCCTCAGGGGGGAAATCTGTTCCTGCTTTAATGCGGAGCAGCACCTGCTGGGGAATGAAAGGGTTACTATGACAAACTTTACCTTCATGTGAGGTTTCGAGAGTAGCTTCAGTAGCTCGCTGGTGTCCGCACTCAGAGGTTTATTCTGCAGCTCCTCAGACACCTGAGCACAGGAGGAGAAATATACCACCACCACCATCATCATCATCATCATCATCATCATCATCATCATCTCCATCTTCCACCACCTCTCCCTCCCTCCTCATCCACCTCTCTCCGTCTTTCCCTCCCCACCCACATCCCTCTTACCCATATCTCTCCCTATCTCCCCGACCTCTCTCTCCCTGCCTGCCCCTCCCCACCCGCATCGCTCTCTTTCTTTCCCTCCCACCCATGTCTCCTCCCTCTCTCGCCCTCCCACCCCACCCACCTATACTCCTCCCTCCCCACCCACATCTCTCCCACCCATATCTCTCTCTCCCCTGCCTCCCCTCCCCACCCATCGCTCTTTCTCTCTCCACCTCTCTCCTCCCCTCCCCACCCACATTGCTCTTTCTTTCACTCCCACCCAAGTTTCTTCCCTCTCTCCCTCCCTCCCCACCCACCTCTACCTCTCCACCCCCATCTTTCCCCCTCCTATCTCTCTCCCTCTCCACATCTCTCTCCTCCCACCCCCTCCACCTCCCTCCCCACC
>CM045730.1:70135346-70142846 GCA_024760905.1 Plotosus lineatus
GAATAAGTTGCGTGGGGGCGTGTCCACATCAACGTCATGCTCTTATAGAACAGTAATCAGCATTCAGGCCCCTCGTCGAGGGTGATTTTTTTTCACATTTCATACTGATTTTAGTCACTATTCATCACAGTGGCACAGTGCTTCGCACAGCCATCTCACCGCAAGAAGGTCCTGGGTACACACACACACATACATACACACACAAAACTCGGACCACGCCCACATGCAATGCACAGCTGACGGAACAATTCCAAAAACAAAAGCGTGTGACAAACAGGAAGTATGGGTACAGGAAGTATGGGTAACGTTCAGCTGCATCATCCCTCCTAGTCAATGGGAGGCTAGCGGGGTGGGATGTGGGGAGACAGCCAATGAGAGACCAACTCGCGCATCGTGTGAAATTTTGATTGGCGCGTTTGAATTTGGAATGGCGCATTTGGCGCTTTTCGTAAGAGGAGGTTGTTCTCGTATCCCATGGACGAAAAATTAGGAAAACGTTTTTCGTAACCCGGAATGTTCGTACCCAGGGGGTTTCGTAAGTAGGGGCCGACTGTACTTGTTATAACTTTTAAATTACACCCAAAAGATAACCATCCTTATTAATCCGGTATAAATAAAACCTGCTCATGACAGTCACGATTAAGAAACAAAGATTTTATTTAAGTGGGACTCCTGAGCACAAGGCATGGTGCGCGAGTTCTTTTGGCCGTCCCATGTCCGTGCCAACCCTATTACTGACCGGCCCCACATAACTGCAGAGCGCCGCACTTCGGGTGACTCAAACAGATGATTATGCAATGCCATATTTTTCTACATTAGCCAAAAAACACTTGGATTTTAAAGAACTTTTGGCAGTCTTGGGCTGCAGACATTCATGGACATTTGAGTACGGATGGTGCTCCGATAGGTTCTTCGTGTGATGATGTAATCAATCATTTGTGTTTATCTTATCCCCCACCTCTGACATCCCATCTTTGCAGCAACAAAGAATATGAACTTGTTAAATGGACAATTTATCCAACAAGACATTATACACAGGTACAAATGAATCTGCGTGAAACACAGAAGCTCACCGTTAACCTATCCTTCAATTCAGAACAAATTCAGGAAAACGGTGAGATTTATTTGTTTATTTTCTACTTAAAGGAAACGCCCTGCTCTTCTAACACCGGCCTCGGACACCCATCAATTCAGAGAGCGACATCTTTATATTACATTGTACAGTAAACGTGGGACCTGCTGACGAAGTTACACCTTAAAGCGACTCTGAAGCCACGCCGCTCGGTGAAAAATAAATGTCGGTAAACTTAAAGCTTATCAGACTTTCCACTCAAAATAAGTTTGTTCTGGTGTATTTATCCACACTAAGATTAATATTTGCATAAACCTGACCAAAAGGAATAAATGAGCCACAGCATTAAACAGAACTGAAGTGAAAAATGACATGAAGGTCAAGGAGTAAAGGGGCGGAGCCACAATAAATCCTCTTCTAAATCATTCCCATTGGGCCAGAGACCAAGTCCTCAGATGGCCACTGGGTCTCGAAGTAAACACAACATGCGAGTGAGGAAAGAAAAACAGCACCGAGAGTCACATCGGGCCTTTTCCTCTCTTTTATTCAGAGCGCAGTGAGAAAACACAGACGAAAAAAGTTATGACAATAAGAACAGAAGAAGAAAGAAAAGAAGAAGGAAAAAGGAGATGTTTGGTAACACAGACACAAAAAAAGAGAAAATACACAACAATGAACCGAATCAGGAAGGTTAGCATGAAAACTGCACCCAAGGAAAGATGGCGAGAAATCAAAGCAGAATAAACGAATAAAAGCCAAACAAAGCCCGACTGGGAGGATGGGGGGAGAAAGAGAGCAAGAGAGAGGGAGAGACAGAGAGACAGAGAGGGAGGGGAGAGCGAGAGAGGGAGAGAGAGGGGTGGAGAGAGAGAGAGAGAGAGAGAGAGCGAGAGAGAGAGAGAGAGAGAGAGGGAGAGAGAGAGAGAGAGATGTGCAGTATAAATCTGTGCTCCTGAAATGAAAGTCAGGTTCCTTTCATGTGGGTCCTTGGGGTACCATGTGGAGCAGGAGTATCAGATAACGGTGTGGCCGGCGAGCAGAACCCCATCAATCACCACCTCATCACCTCACTTTCACTTCAGGATACAGACTCCGGTTAACATGCCGAGTGCCCGGTCAGACTGAGGTCCGTACCAGCACTAAACATCCCATGTTAGTCACATGTTTGCTGTAGCGCGTGAGAGAAAGAAACGAGAATAATTAATGTTACTGCAGCGGAGCAAAAAGTACACTGTTTGTGTTTCAGATTAAAACGGGCTGTACGTCTCAGAATCTAGCACAGCACTGTTCGCTCGCCAATTTATATACTAATAATTACAAAGTTCAACTCATTCACTGTAGAAAGTGACCATTTTCTCCAGTAGGCCACGCCCTCAAGTGGCAAGTGCCCCCCTCTTCCCAGAGAAGATACGGTGCTGTGAAAGGTGTAACAGAGTCTGTAAGACACATACAGGTCAAGCCCCAGAGGAGAACCCGAGCCACAGTCGGGCTGTTTTTCGCATCGCGCATTTCTAATATCCAGTTTCACGGCTCGTAAAAACGTCTGAGATGCGGCTGCTGTTCTGCTGCACATGTGGCGTTTACTAAACGGACTAATTCATCAGAATTTATAGACTCCACCAGATTACACACAACGCCAGTGTGGGTGGGGTGTGGGGTGGGTGGGGGGGGACTGTCTGAGTTGACGAGGATGAGCAGAGAGATCTTTATTCCTTACTTCTGGCTCACGAGCCTCAGATTTCCCCAAACAGGCGTAAAGCTCGAGAGGTCGTATTATCCAACCGTAATCTGGATCCGAGTGAAACATCATCCGCGGCGACGTGGGAGAAGGACGGCTAAATCAGGAGCGGCGTCTGCTCAAGAGCTACACAATATACAGCATCAGAAAGAGAGGCCTGTGTGTGTGTGTGTGTGTGTGTGTGTGTGTGTGTGTGTGTGTGTTGATTCTGGAACGCTAAGAAACCAGACAGTGAATGGAGAAGGATTTTAGTTTCTATCAGGATTTGTTTTGGATGCTGTTTGCTGTTCTTACAATAAAAAGAGTGATGTGATTCAGATCTGAGGACTGTGGCACTATCTTTCAGAGAGAGAGAGAGAGAGAGAGAGAGAGAGTGGCTGGCAGATAGAGACAGAGAGAGAGAGAGAGAGAGAGAGAGAGAGTGGCTGGCAGACAGAGACAAAAAAGAAGAGTCAGAATGACAGATAGAGACACAGACACACAGAGAGAGACAGACAGACAGCGAGAGATAACAGAAAGAGATGAACACAGAGGCAGATAGATGTTGAAATAAAGACACAGACAGACAGTGAGACAGACAGATCGAGACAGAGATGGGGAGAGAGAGAGAGAGAGAGAGAGAGAGAGAGAGAGAGAGAGAGAGAGAGAGAGACACAGTGAGAGGCAGAAAGAAGTGCAAAAGCTCAAGCTAATAATCATTCTGAATTACGACTAATCACCAGGTCTCTCTTTAAAAAAATAAATAAATAAATAACCATATTCTGATTGGTTACTGCTGTACTGTGGGGGCGGGAACTAGCTGGTAAATCTTCATTGCATCCTCAAGTTTAACATCATGTTAGCTTTCTGTCACATCTTTCTCGTCTTTCTTTTCCAAAAAGTTTTATTCCCTCCAGCCGTCAAATATCAGAAAATATGAGCTGTGGAAATCACAAGATATCAAAAATGACACCTGCAGTGTCCGCGAGAGGGACCTGACACGTGCGATGAAGAAAGAGTGTCCAAGTTCTATCCAAGAAATAGAACAATTACAGACATACTGATTACTATATACCCCACTCACAAGCAGAACTCCTTCATCCTACGAGGGTCGCGAGGAGGCTGGAGCCAATCACAGCCGACCCTGACATACACACACAGCTCCTGGGTGCGAGTGTGAATGGTTATTTAAATCAGTTTAATGAGTATGTTTTAAATAGGCAGTGGTGGCAAAGGGCTGCTAATCCGAAGGTCAGCATTTCAATTCCTACTATCACCACTGTTGGGCCCTTGAGCAAGGCCCTTAATCCTCAATTACATAAAAAAAGACAATTGTAAGTTGCTCTGGATAAGAGCGTCTGCAAACTCCTGAAAATATAAATGTGTTTGGACTGTGGCAGGAAACCGGAGTCCTGACGAAAACCCATGCAAGCACAGGGAGAACTTGCTCCACACTGAAATGGCCTCACAGAGCCTGGGATTCGAACCCTGTGCTGTGAGGTGAATGAGCTAAGCCCTGCGCCACCATCCTGCCCTATGACCATTGCGTCCCACTATATTCCTGGGGGAAAGAAACAGGCAGGAGGACACCCAGCTGCACCGAGCAACCGAAATAACGCCGTTATCTCAGGTTTTTATTAACGGGCTTTACGTTGTTCCACAGGAACAAAACAGACCGACGTATGAATGGATCACTGGAAGATAGGGGTGTCATTGAAAACCTATTATTGGTATCGATATATTGATAAAAAAAAATTCCGATGTATCGATACATTAGAATATTGCTGTACTGTTCCATAAATGCATTAAATAGACCAGACTAAGATATATTACAGTAGTTTGTATAATGCATTGAATATTTTATAATAAAGTGACCAATTACTAAAGCCAAATCTGAAATATAAGGCAGGAAATAGTTTTCCACCGACAAGATTTTAATTAACATTTTTTTGTATTTAACAAATCTATAAACACTTGTTTACTAGTTCATTTCAAGCAAGTTGTTTCTATTCTACAAACACTTGTCAATTGAAAAGTTTAAGAGATATGCATTTTTACAATTCATAATTATGATGCAAGAAGATGCACATATCTGCATTATCCGGTGAGAAGTGTCTCTTCTTGTTCAAAATATTCCGTGCTGTTGAGAACACGCGCTCTGACGGCACACGAGAAGCAAGGACGTACCATTTACCACACAGCGAGGCGGGACGTACCATTTACCATACAGAGAGGCGGGACGTACCATTTACTAGGGGTGTCATTAAATATGGTATTTACTACAGATGCTGTCATGAACACAGGAAGCTATAACGTTAGAAGTATCGACATAATTATATTGGCGATATTGCGATATTCTGATTGTCAATGACATCCCTCCCGGAAGGACAGACATATTTACAGTGGAGCCTCGGTACACAAACTTAATTCGCTCCAGACGGCTGTGCGGATTCCGATTTGTTTGGATTCCCAATACACTTTTCCCATTGCAAATAATGTAAATGGTCTTACTCTGTTCCGTCGTCTTTTGAATAGAAGTTAACAGTACCATAACTCATACCATAGGTCCGCAAATTAAGTGAAAAAATTATTGAATACAGTACACTGTTATGGTTTGTGTTGTGAGAGACTCTTTAACTGCACTGTGGATTTTTATGGTCTCTTACAAATGAGTTGCGCGTTGAAATGCCTTTTAACCTTTGTGGTGGTGAGCAGTTGGCATACGTAAATGTTGGAGAGGGAGAGAGGCGGAGGATTCCCTTCCACAACAGAGAGGGAAGGAGGAAAGCGGATTACATTCTATAACAGCTTCAGGTAAATCAGCCAAAGGTGTTCCTTTCTCTTGCTACTGCTTTGCATGGATGACTCTTCTTCAGGCTGTTCCTACTTTTCTTGAAGAACATTTCTAAGGTGGCTTGTTTCTGCCTTCTATTCAAAACTTTACAGAAGTGGCTCATGACCTCATAGATAAAGGTGTTCATAGCGCTGCTCGAACTTTAGCTTAGCTTTAGCACTTTAGCTTAGCTTACATACATCTTCTTCAGCTTCGTTTAGGCAGTTATGCCTATAAGCCGATCTGTGGGTTTTCTGTTCGGTACTCTAAATCATATTTGTCGCTGGAGGTGGTATATGGCGTTAGTGATTAGATAGCTTTAGCGCTAACTTTAGTGCTTGTGATACGTACATAGTACTGTATCAATAACTTCCAGATTTCCCCAGGACAGCTTTTAGGGTGATGCATAGTATCAACAACTTCCGGACTTCCCCAGAACATACATACTATCAACAACTTCCGGACTTCCGGAAGTCACGCACTTTTTCCTCCCTCTCAGTCTCATTTTTTCTCGCGCGTTTCTCAAGTTCATCTTCTAGTTTTTGTTCGGTTTCCCGGACGGAAGAACTCACAGATTTTCTTGTTCGGATTCCGATTTGTTCGGACCAGTTCTAGACTTTGTTCGAGAGCGTGCGGATTCCGAGGCTCCACTGTATGTCTATATCACCTGGATAAGATGATAAAGAAATCGCAAACAATTTTCGAGTTCTGGCCTGAAAACCAATATCACTCATATTTGTTTGCATGCCACGGCAACACAAAATCCCCAAAATAGAAATGATTGCAAAATTTAACCGTGTTTACTTTGATGTAAAAAAAAAAGTAATTAATTAAAATAAATCTCCAACATCTTTGAAGTTCTGGCCTGAGGGCTCCCAAGTGGCAAGTGGACACGGTGTGCGACTATCAACCTGGAGACCACCGGTTTGATCTCTGGAGAGGGTTGGGTTTACATGCCCTGCTTCACCCATAAAGGTGGAAGACGTGAAGAGCAGCTGACCACCCCACCACCACAGTTCTCTCCTGGTCATTTGGGAATCAAACTAGCGACCTTTCAGTCCCAAAGCTGCTTGTCTAACCATTAGGCTACGCATGATCCGCCATCATGATGCCACAGCCGTCCTCGACCAGGAATCCACGGGAGCTAATTGACTCATTGGAGGGAGGGATGGCATACTCAACTTCCCTGTGTTAAATAAAATGAGGGTTCTTTACCTCCACTGATGGATTTCCCTCCAAATCCAATTCAGGACAGTGTAGATACCGTTTTTACTTTAAATATTCTATGTTCAGCCCACAGTGCCTTGCACACCAGGAGAAAATCGAAATAAAAGTACGCAATGTGAAGGTAAAGTGGACCACAGTCATTTATTTGACCATTTTTAAATATTAGTCAATTAATTTAATCTCAAATGTGCACTGCAGCTAATTTCATTATTATATCTACATAAAAATCATATTACACACAACTCAAACCTTAGCTTACTACACTTCACCCGTATTCTATCACTCACACACAGTACAGGTACACACTCACCTGGACGAGTGAGTGCAAGCTCCGGGTGTTGAACATGGCGTGGAGAAAAGAGCGATCATCTGCGCTCTTTATGTACATCTGGAGCTGAGACGGTAACACGGACAACAGCTCATACAGACCTACAGAGGGAGGACAGGAAACACACTGTAAATGTGCTCAAGTACACACACACACACACACACACACACACACACACACACACACACACACACGTGTAAGAAACGCGACAGGCAGTCATTTTGTATACAAGCAGAAAAAAAGGATAAATAAATAAAAACAAAAAACACAGACGGATATTTTTGTTTTCCCGCATAAAAAAGTGACAGGAGGCTATTTCGATC
>CM045730.1:70145346-70162846 GCA_024760905.1 Plotosus lineatus
GTTTTTTCCCCACCTGTATTGGTTTGTTAGTTTGCTTATTTGTGTGGAGTATAATTCAAAACTTTATGTACAGATTTTAATGTAATGAAATGAGTGATTTATGGAGGTGATCTGTGCACTGCATTCAGAAATCTCAAAAAACAAAAACCCAAAAAACTATTTAACATGGGGGTAAAATGTTGATTGGACATCCACGGTGGGGGGGGGGCACACGACATCTCATATTATTCCTTATACATTTTTCCTGGTGGAAGTACCTTGCACTCTATCAATGCCCCTCTTGTTAAGTCTAATCTCGGAAATTTCTAGGCCAAAACTCTGCTTGAGAGAAATGTAAGCAAAACACAATTTACAGCGTCTCTGTATCTTCACAGCGGCTCAAACCGCACAAACACTGCAGAAAGGACTAAAGTAATAGTTCAGCCACAACGCAGCAGGTCTGCAGGAAGTCAGTATAAACGTATCAGTAACTCTGTAGACGATGCTTTACAAATTGTGTTGGGTTGTATGTTTATTTAAATCAGTGATTTTTAGCCCAATTTAGCCTGACATAGCAGATACTGAGTGAGACACTCATCCTTTAGCATCTGTGTAATGTGGACTGCAGCATTATCTGCTACAGCACGGATAAGTTCTTGGACACATTAAACAACGACAAGATGATTATTTACACATCAGATGAGTGAATTAAAAGACCTTGAGCTTTTGGTGTGAATTAGCCTTTGGACACTTTAACGCTTATTTGGTGACTTTTTCGACACAAATGTGAGGCGCTTCACCGAATGTAGGTGCTTGTCGCAAGTGACGTATGGTGCTTGTGAGACAAAGCGTGGCTTATCCGGACTTCCGATCTTTCAAGTGAACAAGTGAGTGTTGAATATTTGTTCAGTACTCAACCTTCACTTGCTCACTTGAAAGATCAGAAGTCTGGATAAGCCGAGCTTTGTCTCACAAGCATCATACGTCGCTTGCGACAAGCACCTACATTTGGTGGAGCGCCTCACAAATGCTGCGTAAAAGCAGCTGACGTTACTTAAGGGGCGTGATTTTATTTATACGCTGCCTTGGAAGCTCTTCAAGGGAAGCTGCTGTTGAGTATCCTCACTCATAGATGCATAAATCAATGAACTGGGACCACCGGCGAACATGGCAGATTAGTGGAACTTATGGTCCATGCAAGGATCGAGGAGTGAGGAGTCTGGACTATAACCCTTGTCATCTATGGACTTTAAACTCAGAAGTACATTTTCATTTTGGATCTCTGAGGAGAGACAATGGCAAAATTTCCAAAACAGCCATTTCCATTTCAATGTGTCTAGTACATGAACAGAACCAAATCTAAACCTTATAATCTGGATTCCTTTTGGAATATTTTTTTGTCTATAGGTCCATGGCACTCATATACAATTCCAACCAAGACATTCCTGAAGGGAACCCATGCACCAAATGTGCTGATGTCCTTCCAAAGCCTTCACAGGTCGTACATACAAACGTGATCTTTTGACCTTGAAAAAAGGACAAGACGTCCAGTGCACTACCCCACACTATTCCCCCACAAGGGGTGGGTTCCTACCAAAGTTAACGCACTAAATGTAGTACAGACAGATGGGCCCCATTTCTATTGGTCCTGCACCACTTGCCTTTGGTAACAGTGAGAGCTAAAAAAAAACAAAATGACCAATGAATTTTGAGATTTTGGGCTGATACAGGAGCATGTCGTACACAGACTCGAACGATTCAAAAGCCAAGCAAAATGCATCGAAGGTTTTTCAGAGAAATACGGTGATCAATAATTCTATGAAAACAATGGACCTTGTCAATCTAATGAGTGGGAGGGGTCAAAAAATAAGTCTTCTTAGTAAACCATTCCAGAAAACGACCGAAGCCAGAATCTGTTATTTAGCTTTTCGATCTGGAGCTTTTTTTATTTCAGGTCTTTTACAGATGGACTTCTCAGATGTGGAAAGGTCTTAATGGAGTACAGACGCACACGCAACCTGTTTAGAGCCGTGTGTATTTTGGATGAGGAGAGTTATCATTATCCCTCTGAATGAATGAGGTTAAAATATAACGCAAATAAATTAAATTCCTTCTATCGCTCTCTCGAAGTTTCCCCCACTCTGTACTCAGTCAAATAAAGTGGAACTTTTCATTCTGATGTAACTGGAAACAGGGAGATTTTCCAGTGGCAACAAATCCTTATATTACACTTCTGTATCCCGGGGGGCGTGGGGGTTGAATGGAGGGAGGGGGACAAGTGCTCGAAATCAATAAATTTCTCCTGAAGTACATGCCACTGCTAACATTCCTCCTCTTTCTTTCTTCCATCATTCCCTCGTTCTGTCCCCAGATTCCAGATGCTCTGAATTCTTGACATTGCAATGGAAAAATTCAGGCTACTGTCAGCTGAATAGAAAACCAAACCCAGCCGTTCTTGTCATTCTTGCTGCTCTTCTTCATTCAAGGCCATTCCCCATCACATCCCTCTCCCCCTCACCCGGACCACTCCCAATCGCATCTCCCCCTCACCCGGGCCATTCCCAAATCGAACCCCTCTCCTCTTCACCCGGACCACTCCCAAATCACACCCCTCCTCATCCGGGACATTCCCAAATCGCATCCCTCACCTGGACCACTCCCAAATCACACCCCCCTCTCCCAGGCCATTTGCAATCATGTCCATCCCTCCCTCACCCGTGCCATTCCCAAATCACATCCCTCTCCCCCTCACCTGGACCACTCCCAAATCGCATCGCCCTCTTCACCCGGGCCATTCCCAATCGCATCCCTCTCCCCTCACCTGGACCACTCCCAAATCACACCCCCTCTCCCAGGCCATTCCCAATCACATCCCTCCCCCTCACCAGTGCCATTCCTAAATCACATCCCTCTCCCCCTCACCTGGACCACTCCCAAATCGCATCGCCCCTTTCACCCGGGCCATTTCCAATCACATCCCTCTCCCACTCACCTGGACCACTCCCAAATCACACACCCCTCACCCGTGCCTTCCCCAAATCGCATTGCCCCACCTGGGCCATTCCCATCACATCCTGTTCACCCGCTCCGAACCATTCCCAGCAAATCCCTCTCACCAGGTCACTCCCATCAAATCCCCCAATCTGGGCCATTCCCATCATGCTCCTTTCCTTCTCCCATCATTCCCAGCAAATTCATCTCCCTTTTAACGTTTTGTTTTTGATCAAAGTCACTTGTCTAACCATTTGCCTAATGGGTCATTACCAGCACATCCCTGTCTCTCGCACATCCCTGTCTCTCCTCACCAGGCTATTCACATCTTCACATCGAAATGAATGAAAGCACGCACAGTTTACAAATAGTTTCTCATTTCTATCCATGTCCTACACACTACACCCCCCCCCCCCTCTCTCTCTCTCTCTTGCTCTCTCCCTCACCTTTCTACTCAGTGTGTATATAAGTGTTTATGGAACATTTTAGCGATGTCGTGGGAGCGGTGATTGGACAGGTGAGCAGACGTGGAATAACACTGTAAACTTTAATACGGTTAATAAAATCCCAGCAGTGGACAGAGGTTAAGATGTTCCTGTCCTAGGGGCTCTGATTACACACAGGATGAAGCCGTGTTACTGTCTGTGCCATCCCCATATCGCCCTTAACTACGAGCGACGTGAAAACACTCCACATCAAACCAAACTTGGATGGCGTCAGGTACATGAGAAAGCCTTTTTTTTTTTACTGATTACTTTTATGTCAACAACTAATACAGAAAAAAATGGACAACTAGTGTGTAGAAATAACATTAACACCACTCCTCTTCCGCCATCCAGCCAGTCAATTAACTGCGTTGGCCCATTTGCACGGAACATCAGCAGAACTGTCTAATGTTGCTGATTGGTTGGAATAGTGTTGTGTGACTCACTCTGAACCACTTTGTTTATTTATCATTTACAGAGCCAGAGCTGTGTACAAATACAGTGGTACCTCAACTCACGAAATTAATCCGTTCTGAGGGTGAGCTCGTAAGTGGAAATGTACGTTAGATGAAACAAAAATTCCCATCAGAAACAATAGAAAACCAATTAATTCATTCCAACCACCTCTTAAATTCATATAGCCTACCACAAACATGTATTTTTTTACATAATATTTTTAAGATAAACATGTAACAATAAACATTTCACAATAACAAAACATGTACAGTAACATTAATAATACTGTAATTAACAATAAATAATAATAAAACAAGAATAAACAATAAGTCAATAAACAATCCAGTAAGTGTGCCTGAACTTAAGAATAGCACTAAACATTAACTTACACTACTAATTTTTTACTTTTTATTTATTTAATTAACTAATTTTTCAGATTTTAAACTGTTTTAGTTCACTTCACTAATTTTGATCGCTTGTCTTCTGCTGCTTGGCCGCACTAACATCGCCGTTGATCTCTTTTGAATTGATCCGTGATAGAAGAAACCTCTTCATCTCATTACTGAGTCCAGATCTTTCCTCAGATAAAACCCTCACTCCCTTTGCTGGTTTTACACTCTTCAACATGGCCTTCTGTTTGAGAGTTGTACAGATGCTCGATGCATTCTTCCCAAACTCTTTACACAGATCGACCACGCGGACTCCTTTTTCATGTTTATCTATGATTTCAAGCTTTGTTTCAAGAGAAATCGATTTTCTCCACTTGAATACATCAGCCACCTTCTTACGACCCATCTTAGAAACACTGGAATATGCACAATAAAAAATAAAACTAAAAAAGTCACAAAATCCAAACCACAGAAAAGAAAAACTTTTGTGCGCGTGCACGTTACTAATGCTGGCACGGAAAGGAGAGTGGAGGAATACATGCGAAAGAATACGAGGCTAACTGGCGCGTATGACCCTGAGGAACAAGCATTTTAACATACTGGTGGACCAGCTTTATAAGTGTGATTGCACATCCTCTACACTAGGTGGCAGTGACACTTTTACTGTGTTTTGTATGGTGTAGGGGAAACGCACCGAACAAACGATATGAAGTGCAATAAACTATTTATAGTTGCGCACGGGGTGCTTGGGGAGGGACATAAAATGTTTTTTTTCTTCCTATAGGGTGCATAATAGAAAATAATTGAGAAGCACTGCACAAGGCATTCTCAGAGCATGGAGGAATACACATGGAAGAATACGAGGCTAATAAACCCTGCTCATTGAATGGGGCAGATTTTTGGTGGGATTGAAGCTCGTATCATGGAAAATTCATTATTACAGACACTCGTAAGTCAAGGTACCACTGTACTAGAAAAAGTGGAAACCCCCCCACACACACACCACCCACCCACGGAAAAATCCACACATCAAGCAATAAACCATGCCCATGCATGGATATGCAAAAGAACAAACAAACAAAAAAAGCCGCACTCTGTCCTGCCATGCTGACTTTGCTCACTACCCCAACCTCAGATTAACCTCAAGTCTAGTACTGACTAGAAAGTGTTTTGCATTGTGTTACACAACAAATCATGGGAATGTCGGGAACATCAGTACGACCTCGACTCCAAACCAGATCAGCTCCAAACCACCGGCAGGAAATACAAGCGGCTTTAGGACTGACAGGAAATACATCAGAGTCGTCCTAGCGCTGCTCCGTCCCACACATGCACATACTTTTCCTTTCCTGACGGTGCGAGCCAAAAAATGCAATAGAGCGCAATTAAAAACCATCAGAAAGCAAAACTCCAACTTAAACACTAGCATCTCAAACGATGCTGATGAGAGACAGAGATGAGCTGCTGGACACGGAGGAGAGAAGGACAGTAAGATGAAGTGCTTAAAGAGAATAAGGAAGGAGAAGAAAAAGAAAATAGCATGATGGCAGCTCTCCTTGATCAATGTTATGCTAGGTTTGGACAATTAAATCCCAATTTCCTGCCATGTAGACAGAAGCTTCAAACCACTGTGTGGTAGTGTGTGTGTGTGTGTGTGTGTGTGTGTGTGTGTGTGTGTGTGTGTGTGTGCGCGTGTGCGTGTGTGTGTGTGTGTGTGTGCGCGCCATATAAAAATAGACAGTTTAGATCAACTATATTTCTCTATATTGTCCAACACATTTGGCAAAATTCTACAATTTAGACTTTAGACATTACCCCGGCCCCGAGGGAGAATGTCTCTGCCCCTTTTCCAAAGATCATTTGGCCGTTAACAAGCATCATTGTCTGTAGAAACTCTTATCTGACCTTGTGTGTCATTCTGCCAATGACATTTGCAAATGAGAATGGGCTCAAAGTCGATCCTTGATGCAGTCCAACCTCCACCTTAAACCAGTCAGTCATTCTGACCGCACAGCTCACTGCTGTTCTCATGCATATATCTACCTTACATACTTCTCTACGCCTCCTGAGGACAGCTAGGCTATAGCTTGTTTATATTAATGATTAACAAAATTGTGCTCATTATGGTAACTGGTTTAGCTGCTGTTCTATAACTCTTACCTAAAGCATGCACTGCTTGCCTCTGAACTAACCAATTCAAGATACACGTAGGCTGTTTTATTTTTTATTTTACATATTCAAGAATAAGGATGACTGGTAGTATGGTGGCTATTATATCTGTCTTACAGCACGAAAGGGAGTTCCTCGACTGAATGTGTGTTTGCTTCGCTTCCCTGTGCTCGCATGGGGTTCCTCCAGGTACCCTGGTTTCGTCAAGCAGTCTAAAGACATCTAAATGAGACTAGGTAGCTGTTCGGAGTAAATGTGAATGGTTGTGTGCGCATTGGCCCTGTAACGGATTGGTGAGCTGTTCAGGCTGTATCCCGCCTTCATGGAATTGGCCGAGATAGGCTTCTGCCTCTGTGAGTAGGTTAAGCTATTCGTTAAATGAATGAATGAAATAACTAATATGAATATTCATTAGCAAGCCGTTTTTAATGAACTATTCATACAAGTAAAAAAAAAAAAAAACGATTTATTATTCTACATTATTCTATACGGAATGACAGGTTTATGGGTACTGGAGGAGTTCAAGCACTTAGAACTGCTTTACAGCACACACATACACACACACACACACACACACACACACACACACACACACACACACACACACACACACACACACACGCGCGCGCACGCGCGCACACACACACACACACACACACACACACACACACACACACACACACACACACACACACAGTATGCGTGGTATGCAACAGGCCCAATATATCAGGCTGGCTAGTGGTTTGCTGAGCTTCCAGACTGTTCATTAAAGAGTGTGTGGGGAAAGCGAGAGATGAGTGCGGTGAACGCAAGTCAACCGCACCACACGTCTCCCGGCAACCCAACACTCATCCGTCAGGCTTTTATATCCCTACCAGGTATTATTTTCGAATAGATCACCATCGCTTATTAAACTCTACTTCCAGAAGGAGCGGAGGAAGAGGCACACCGGGACGAAGGCCAGAGGTAAGAAAGATGGGAAAACAGTGTGGATCCTGGAGACAATTCCTACTTCCAACGTCCAGCTGAAGGCTTCAAAACACACAAGCACATACAAAAACATGCATTCACAACACCATCAGGTCCCGTGATGACTTGCGGGGATAAAGTCCGAGTCCTTAAGGACATTTCTCAGGTCCAAGGGTTCTCTGAAAGGAGCTGGAGGGCACCACGGCTCAGAAAGGAGAAGGCGTTCATGGGACACCACGGCCCGGACTCGGATTTATAGACGAGACGTCTGAGATACACATTGCTGCTTCCTAATCTACATTTATAAAAATACTCTGTTGTGATGAGACTAAAACTGATCTGTCTGTAGTTGGTACAAAGCAATACACTTGGCAGAAACCCAACGCTGCTCATCAACCTGTGGGCGGAGAAGCATGCTGGTGGTAGCCTCTGGGTAACTGTGACCCTTGGCTACTTGGTGGTTTCTCTGATCCATACTCTGTGACTGTTTTTTTTTGTGGACGCCTTCTCCTGAGCAGAGAACTCTGTGTTTGGATTGGGTTTCATGATCTTCTTTTAAGTATTTTCTCAGCGCAAAGTATTTATGGGTTTCTTACACAAGTAATCAGGAGATGATGTATCACCCCGGTCCACTACTCGGAACATATAAAATGTCAGAACTCTCAAACCATTAACAGGGACAGGTACACTACACTGCACAGATGGCACCTGTAGGAGCACAGTGCAGACTTGGGCCTGGTAGAGTACATGACAAATAATCTGTCCTTCACCAGGCTCTGGGTTGTTTTTTTTTTCTTCTGCTGAAGTTTTGCTGCAATCCACTTGTCACTCTCACTCATCTGCTGTACCTGAGGCCTATCTCTGCTGACACTGGGCAAAGGCTGGGTAGAGCCAGAACAACTCGCCAGACCATCACAGGGCCAACATACACACACACACACACACACACACACACACACACACAAAATGATTTACACTCACACTCAAGTGCTTGAGAAAACTGACACAGAAATGCCCAAACCCCTTGACTTGGACACAGGAACTTTTTGCTGTGAGGAGGATATGATGACCATCATCATTACCGCCCGGCTGCAACCCAGTGTTCTCATAACCCTGAAAAACTCACTGCAGTCATAGTTTGTGCTAAAAGTGCGATGGGATGGTCATTTAAATCACGAACATTAACATCCAACCTCTCTAATTTTATTACACTGATTTAAGGCCCAGATTATATAATATATGACACCTATCTCAGCAAACTCTGGGCAAAGCTGGGGTATACTCTGAACAGCTCACTAGGCCATTGCAGGGCCAGCACACACACACACACACACACACACACACACACACACACACACACAGACACACACAAAACCATTCACACTCACACCAAGTGGTGATTTGGAAACGCCAGTTAATGTACTGTACAAGTTTTTGGACTGCAGAAGGACACTGAAGTACTCGGAGGAAACCCAGGCAAGCACAAGGAGAAAATGCACACTCCACACAGAAACGCTTTCACAGAGCCTAGGAATCGAACGAGACCTTCTTGCTGTGAGGGGCATGTGCTGTCCGCTATGCCATGGTTCTTCCTCTCTGCACACTTTCCGGATATTTCGACCGATAGTAGCGCACACACACAGCGAATCTGTGATTGGAGAACGGTTGCCAGGTGGCATTTTCATGCCACGCGTTAGTGACAGCATGTTGTTTTATTCTCCAAAAAGCCTCAGCGGCCATCCACAGGCCTGGTTTATATATAACGAATCTTTAAAAGTGAACCGAGTCCGGGTGACAGAGAGAGACGGTCGTACCGATCGTACATGTTTTATTTGGAAAGAGGACGCAGGCCAATAATTGGATGAAATGACCGTAATAGCAACTGATGGTCTGTATTTCCACTTCGTCTTTATGAATTCCACCACCGGTACGTCATCGCAGGGGCTGCGAGGTCTGATTTCAAAAACACTCACACGTGCGCGCTCACACACACACACACACACACACACACACACACACACACACACACACACACACACACACACAAACGATCTTTCTGTCTATAATAATACAGAACAACATGAACCTAAGAGTATTGATTCCTAGTGCTGTTCTCGATTTACCTCCTGAATGGGGAGGCGGAGCTCATGGATGTTTCTGTGTTCGTGATTTGACGGTAAACCTTTCTGCACATTAAATCTCATTTAAAGGAGATTGGTGATAACGTAGGTAGCCATGTTGACGAGACGTCACTCACACACGAAGAGACCACTCTGAGTCCCGGAGTGGGAATTCCCAGCTGAGACATTTTCTCTACATTATACCGCATTACAATTTACGACATTCGCCCAACAATCCCACCTCTTCCATGGCTCTTAAAAATCATCCTTCATTCACATATCCGCCAAACCACTTAATCCTACCGGTCTGCAGGGAGTCTGGAGCTTGTCTCAGCCAAAACTGTGTGAAGGTATGGTGCACCCTAAACAGCTCCCCAGGCCATTGCGGGGAAACACACACACACACACACACACACACACACACACACACACACACAGGGTCAATTTGGAGCAGCCAGTTAGCCTATTGTGCATGTGACTGTGGGAGGAAACTGGAGTACCCGGAGGAAACCTGTGCAAATACAGGGAGAAGATGTAAAACTCCACTTAGAAACGTCGTCACCAAGCCTGGGAGGAAAACCCAGGATCCTCTTGCTGTGAGGTAGGCATGCCTATCTCTATGCCACCATATGACTCTGAAACTCATCGGTGATTCAGGAAGTTTAAAATCAAGCCGAGCTACTGTTCCCTTTATGTAAAGCATCAGTTTGTATTTTTTCCGGCCCTGAAATCAGCTCCACATTGACCTACAGCACAGCAGATCAACTACAGCATGAAAAAAGGAGGAGACTCGTAATGAGGAGGATTTGCTTCGCCTGTATGTACAGTATATACTGAATCTCTTAACTGAACCCAGTGTTGATGACGTGGTGTAATTTCAAATGAATCGTGAGCCCGGTACCTGTGTCAGGAGCCGGTCCTGTAGCGAGGGCCGGCATGGTTACGGTGAAGCACCCACTTCCTGTGGGGCGTCGCATTAATCAGATGAGGGGTAGGACAGCCACTTCCCCAGGAGGAAGCTGAAGACTCTGGCTTATGCCATGGGCTGACCTGAGAAATGCAGAAGACAAAAACACACATCAATGAACAGTACAGAGCACAAAGACACACTGCTCTATATAATAAAACATAATAAGAACAAGTCTGAGGGAATAGTCTGCGCCCCCTTGATGAACTGAGGGGAGGCTCAATTTGTATAGCTTCCAATTTTAATCACACCAAATGAAAATAACCAAACAACACCAACGACAGCAATAATAAGAGTATGAATACAATAATAATGAGAATAATCCCACAGCTCTGTGCCACACGGCGTTAAATGGCGGAGCTGTTGCTGTTGAAGTTATTGTGAGAATGTGCAGAAGATGATGCAAGATGTTTTTGGATTTGGGATCATGAAGCAGGACATGGAGGGACTCATAGGCAGGAAAAATAAATAAATTAATAAAAACAAAACCTCCCAAATTAAATCTTATTTTTTTCCATCCAGGATCTGGAGAGCACCTGATGCCTTTATATCACCCTGTAGACCCATAACCAGGGACATGAAGGAACAAATGAAAAAAATGACGAGATGAAAAAAATGAAAGGCCACATGTAGTCCACTATCAGCCTTCCTGTATCTAACAGCCATGTGGAGAAAATTAAGGAGAGGGGGAAAAAAAGGGAAAAAAAAACACCTGTCTGCAATAAAATCCTGCAATACGGTGTGAACGAAGAGTACTGTGGGGCTCTGCTGCCCCCTAGTGGTTCATCCTCACATTTCTCCTAAAGAGTTTCAGCTGATCTTTACTGTACAAACTTTTTCATTGTGCAAAAATAAAAAATAAATAAAAACTACTGATAATTTGCATTTATTTATCTTTACAATACACCTGTATAAATATTCAAATTTGTGATTTCAATACATTTTTAATTCCACACTTTTCCAAGCAAATGGAGCTCACTTTGTAACTGTCTGTGAAAATACCGGTTATGTGCAATAAAAACCCTGCGCACTTTAATCAACCACATCTACCCCACTGTGAACCATATCAACCCATCTACTCTGCACTCAGATACATTACACTTTAATATAGGCCAGTCTATAAAGTTGCTCCATTCTTTTCTTTTATTGTTTATTAATTTATACTATTTATGTATCTATTTATTTATTTACTTGTATAATATATATGCATGTGTGTATGTTTGTATTTGTATCTATTTTTGCACCCCCCAACTGATGGTACCTCAAGAGCCTGTAACAGTGAATTTCTCCATTGTGAGATTAATAAAGCTGTATCTTATCTTATCTTATCTTATCATTGTGCTCCGTGCTTTGCATCTGAAGTTACAGCAAAACTTTATTTATTTTAGCTACAAAGGTTTTCAGGTTCATTCTAAAAACATTCCTGTTCATCAATGTGAGTCTTTACACTGACTACAATTTATTTGTTTATTTACAACTTGTTTAAACAATAACTTTAAAAAAACCTTTTTAAATGATAGAATCCAAGAAAAGTCTAAGACATCAGAATATCAAGATGAACAAATCATCCAGCCAAACCCCCCCAACACACACACACACACACACACACACACACACACACACACACACACACACACACACACACACACACCATGCCAAGAAAGAGCACCACAGATGCAGTGTTTGCTTTGAGGATGTTAATCGAGAAGTACACAGAAGGCTAGAGGGAGCTGCATTGTGCCTTTGTGGATCTGGAGAAAAGGTATGACAGGATGCTAGGAGAGGAACTGTGGTATTGTATGAGGAAGTCTGGAGTGGCAGAGAAGTATGTTAGACTGGTGCAGGACATGTATGAGAGATGTAAGACAGTGGTGAGGTATGCTGTTGGGGTGACAGAAGAGTTCAAGGTGGAGGTGGGACTGCATCAAGGATCAGCTCTCAGCCCCTTCTTGTTTGCTATGGTGATGGACAGGCTGACAGACGAGGTTAGACAAGAATCTCCATAGACTATGATGTTTGCAGATGACATCGTGATCTGTAGTGAGAGGAGAGAACAAGTGCAGGAAAACCTAGAGAGGTGGAGGTATGCCCTGGAAAGGAGAGGAATGAAGCTTAGCCTCAGTAAGACAGAATACATGTGTATGAATGACAAGGCAATCAATGACAATGATTGGCGGCACGGTGGCGTAGTGGTTAGCACGTCCGCCTCACAGCAAGAAGGCCCGGGTTCGATTCCCGGCCTGGGCGTTTCTGTGTGGAGTTTGCATGTTCTCCCCGTGCTTGTGCGGGTTTCCTCCGGGTGCTCAGGTTTCCCCCGCAATCCAAAGACGTGCACTGTAGGTTAATTGGCCGTTCTAAATTGACCGTAGTTTCTCTCCTGCAGCGGCACTGGAACCCAGTCGTATCGGCACTTGCCTTTCCATTGGATCCTTCCGGTGGCGCCGAGACAGGGGGGGACTTGCTGCTTGGGTAACAGCCTGTCCCTCATTACTCCCTACCCAGGCTCTGCGCACTGGGGAGTATCACCAGTCGGGATACTGGCCAGAGCGCAGCCATAGTCCTTCGGGACTGACGGAGGCCTACGCGCGCGCGCGCGCGAATGACAAGGACCCAACAGGAACGGTGAGGTTACAGGGAGCAGAGATAAGGAAGGTGGAGGATTTTAAGTACTTAGGCTCAACAATCCAGAGCAGTGGAGAAGTCAAGAAGCGTGTGCAGGCTGGTTGGAATGGATGGAGAAAAGTGTCCGGTGTGATGTGTGATAGGAGGGTATCGGCAAAAATGAAAGGAAAAGTGTACAAGACGGTGTTGAGGCCAGCGATGTTGTATGGTTTAGAAACAGTGGCCCTGGGGAAAAGACAGGAGGCAGAGCTGGAGGTAGCAGAGATGAAAATGTTGAGGTTCTCTTTGGGAGTAACGAGGATGGATAGGATCAGGAATGAGTACATCAGAGGGACAGCACATGTAAGAGACAAAGTCAGAGAGGCCAGATTGAGATGGTTTGGACATGTACAGAGGAGGAATAGTGAGTATATTGGTAGTAGGATGCTGAGGTTGGAACTACCAGGCAGAAGGCCCAGAGGAAGACCAAAGAGAAGATTTATGGATGTGGCAAAGGAGGACATGAAGGTAGTTGGAGTAAGAGTAGAAGATGCAGAGGATAGAGTGAGATGAAGGCAGATGATTCGCTGTGGCGACCCCTGAAAGGAAAACGTGAGAGGAAAAGAAGAAGAAGAAGAAGAAAAGACACACACACACACACACACACTCTCGCACACACACTCTCGCACACACACACACACACACACTCATACACATACACTTATTCACTCACTCACTCACTCTAATTCACTTGATACTCTCACACATACATAAACACACACACACACACACACACACACACACACACTCGTACACATACACACACTAGCAAATACACTCATACACATACACACACTCTCGCTCACGCACACACACACACACTCACTCGCACACATGCACTCTCATTCACTCGCATGCGCACGCGCGCACGCGCACACACACACACACACACACACACACACACACAAACACTTGTACATATACACACTTATTAACTCACACACACTCATTCACTTGCAAACACTTTCACATATACATAAACATACACTCTCACTCGTACACAAACACACACTCACTCACTCGTACACATACACACACTCATTCACTCACACACATGCACTCTTATTCACTTGCAGACATACACACACATACACACAATACTCTCACTCATGCACACACTCATACACACTCTCACTCACTCGCACATACACTCATACACATACTCACTCACTCACACACATACACACACTCTCACTCATTTGCACACACACTCATACACATACACACTCACTCACACTCATTCACTCGCACACATACACACACTCTCACTCACTCACACTCACATTCACACACACACTCTCACTCACTCGCACTCTTTCACTCGCACACATGCACACTCATTCACTTGCACACACACTCACGTTCACACACACACTTTCACTCACTCGCACTCATTCACTCGCACACATGCACACTCTCATCCACTCACACACACTCACACACATACCCACATTCTGTCACTCATGCAGACACTCATACACACACTCACTCACTTGCGCACACACTCATACACATACACACTCTGTCACTCACTCGCACTCACACACTCACACATACACACTCTCATTCACTCGCACACACTCATACACATACACACTCACTCGCACACACACTCACTCACTCGCACACACACTCATACACATACTCTCACTCATTCGTACACACTCAAACAAATACAGGCACTCTCACTCACTCGCACTCACACACTCTCATTCACATGCACACTCTCACACACAGAAACACACACTCTCACTCGTATACACACACACACACTATCTCACTCATGCACACACACTCACTCACGCTCTCTCATGAACACACACACTCACAGGCGCACACACACACACTCTCACTCTCTCCCTCTCTCTCACTGATGCACACACACACACTCACTCCAACTCATGCACACACACACACACACACACACACACACACACACACACATACATACATACTGACACACACTCACTCATACACACACACACACACACACTTACTCATGCACACACACACACATTCTCTCTCATGCACACACACACACTCATGCGTGCACACACACTCTCTCTCACTAATGCTCACACACATAAACACACTCACTCATGCACATACACACACTGTCTGTCTTCTTTTTGGCTTTTTCCCTTTTACTCAGGAGTCGTCACAGTGAATCATCTGATTCGCATGTTTGATTTGGCAGAGGTTTTTACGTCGGATGCCCTTCCTGTCACAACCCTTTTTAGCAAGGGACAGAAACACGCTGATGACTTTGCAGCTCCTCTTTACGAAAGTCAGCAATGGTTCTTTTACATCAACCTCTCACCATAGACAGTGACAGACATGGCCCGCCTTTGATAACCCAGTTAGCTGCACTGGGGGGACAGTGACAACCTTGTGGAGAGTGGGACTTGAACCCCCAACCTTTGGATCAGCGATCCAGCACCCTATACCACTAGACCACCACTGCCCCATGCACATACACACACTCTCTCTCACTCATGCGCACACACACACCCACTCGCGCGCACACACACTCTCACTCATGCACACACACTCTCACTCATGCACACACACACACACTCTCACTCACCCACACATTCTCTCACTTGCACACGCACTCTTTCACTCTCACTCACGCACGCACACTCACTCATGCACACACACACTCACTAATGCACACACACACACACACACACACACTCACTTATGCACACACACACACACACACACACACACACACACACACACACACTCACGCACACACACTCACTCATGCACACACCCACACACACATTCTCTCTCTCATGAACACACACACACACACACGCACACACACACACACTCTCTCTCTTTCTCACTGATGCATACACACACTCACTCTCACTCATGCACACACACACACTCACTCATGCACACCCCCCCACACACACATTCTCTCTCATACACACACACACTCACGCACACACTCTCACTCATGCACACACACACATTCATGCACACACACACACACACACACACACACACACACACACACTCTCATTCATGCACACACACGCGCACACACACTCTCACTCGCGCACAAACACTCTCTCACTCATGCGCGCACACACACACACACACTCTCTCTCTCTCACTAATGCTCGCACACGCAAACACACACTCTCACTCATGCACATACACATACTCTCTCTCACTCATGCACACACTCTCGCTCACTCGCGCACACACACTCTCATTCGTGCACACATTTTCTCTCACTTGCACGCACACACACTCTCACTCGCACGCACACACACTCGCTCTCACACACTCACTCATGCACACACACACACACACACACACACACACACACACACACTCGCACATACTCACATGCACTCATACACACACACACTCACTCACACATTTTCTCTCACTGCATTACAGACACTCTCTCACTTGCACAAACTCTCGCTCACTCATGCGCACACACACACACTCACTTGCACACACACACACACACACACACACTCTCTCACTCATGCACAGACATACACTCTCACACACACACACTCACACACACTCTCGCTCACTCATGAACACACACACACACACTCACTCGTAAACACACACAGACACTCTCACTCAAACACACACACATATTCTCACTCGTACACACTCTCTCTCTCACACACACTCTCAATCGTGCACACTCTCACTCACACACACACACAGGCTCGTTCGCAGACACACTCTCTCATGCAGACACACACTCTCATGCACAGACACACACACTCGCACACACTCACTCTCTCACTCGCACACACACTTTCTCTCACACACATACACTCTCTCACTCTCTCACATGCACACACACTCTGACTCACGCACACACACACACACACATACTCTCACTCACGCACATGCACACACACACACACACACACACACACTCTCACTCGTAAACACACACATACTCTCACTCGTGAAACATACACATATACACATACACACTCTCTCACACACACTCACTCATGCACACTCACTCGCAGACGCACACATACTCCCACTTTCGCATACACACACTCACTCTTGCACGCACACACACTCACTCGCACACACACACACACACACTCTCTCTCACTGATGCATACACACACTCACTCTCACTCATGCACACACACATACTGACACACACTCACTCATGCACACGCACACACTCTCACTCGCGCACACTTTCACACACACACAGGCTCGTTCGCAGACACACTCACTCATGCAGACACACTCTCATGTACAGACACACACACTCGCACACACTCACTCTCTCACTTGCAC
>CM045730.1:70172846-70210346 GCA_024760905.1 Plotosus lineatus
GTGTAAAAGAACCATTGCTGACTTTCATCAAGAGAAGCTGCACTGTTTCTGCCCCACGATGGTCTGGTGAGCTGTCTGGTGTACTCTGCCCTCAGTCAGAGTCGGCTGAGATGGGCGCCAGCCTCCCCACACCCCTAATTTGAATTGAACATCTTTTCCTTTCGGATGTTCCCTTCAGGGGTCGCCACAGCGAATCATCTGCCTCCATCTCACCCTTTGCATCTTCTTCTCTTACACCAACTACTTTCATGTCCTCCTTCACCTAATCCATGAATCCTTCCTCTAGGCCTTCCTCCTGGTAGTTCCAACCTCAGCATCCTACTACCAATATACTCACTATCCCTCCTCTGTACATGTCCAAACCATCTCAAGCTAGCCTCTCTGACATTGTCTCCCAAACGTCTTACATGTGCTGTCCCTCTGATGTGCTCATTCCTGATCCGATCCATCCTCATTACTCCCAAAGAGAACCTCAACATTTTCATCTCTGCTACCTCCAGCTCTGCCTGTTGTCTTTTCCCCAGGACCACTGCTCCTAAACCATACAACATCGCTGGCCTCAACACCGTCTTGTACACTTTTCCTTTCATTCTTGCCGATACCTTCCTATCACACATAACACTGGAGACTTTTCTCCAACCATTCCAACCTGCCTGCACAGGCTTCTTCACGTCTTTTCCACACTCTCCACTGCTCTGGATTGTTGAGCCTAAGTACTTAAAATCCTCCACCTTCTTTATCTCTGCTCCCTGTAGTCTCACCGTTCCTCTTGGGTCCTTGTCATTCATACACATGTATTCTGTCTGACTGAGGCTAACCTTCATTCCCCTCCTTTCCAGGGCATACCTCCACCTCTCTAGATTTTCCTGCACTTGTTCTCTGCTCTCACTACAGATCACAATGTTATCTGCAAACATCATAGTCCACGGGGAATCTTGTCAAACCTCGTCTCTCAGCCTGTCAATCACCATAGAAAACAAGAAGGGGCTCAGAGCTGACCCTTGATGCAGTCCTACCTCCACCTTCAACTCTTCTGTCATACCGACAACACACCTCACCACTGTCTTACATCTCTTATACATGTCCTGCACCACTCTAACATACTTCTCTGCCACTCCAGACTTCCTCATGCAATATCACAGTTGCTCTCTCAGCACCCTGTCATATGCTTTCCCCAGATCAACCAAGGCACAATGCAGCTCCGTCTGACCTTCTCTTGTCTTCTCTATTAACATCCTCAAGGCAAACACTGCATATGTGGTGCTCTTTCTTGGCATGAAACCAGTTGTTCACAAATGCTGACCTCTGCCCTTAGTCTAGCTTCCACTATTCTTTCCCATAACTTCATCGTATGGCTCATCAACTTTATCCCTCTGTAGTTGCCACAACTCTGCACATCTCCCTTGTTCTTAACAATGGGCACCAGCACACTTCTTCTCCATTCCTCCGGCATCCTCTCACTCTCTAAGACCTTGTTGAATGTTCTTGTCAGGAAATCTACTGCTACCTCTCCTAGACACTTCCATACCTCCAATGGTATGTCATCAGGACCAACTGCCTTTCATCCTCTTCAATGCCCTCCTCACTTCACCCTTACTAATCTTTGCTACTTCCTGGTCTTCAACAGTCACCTCTTCTACTCTTTTTTCTTTCTCATTTTCCTCATTCATCAGCTCTTCAAAGTACTCTTTCCATCTTCCCAGCACACTTCTGTCATCAGTCAATACAGTTCCCTCTCTGTCCTTAATCACTCTAACTTGCTGCACGTCCTTCCCATCGCTATTTCTCTGCTGTGCCAACCTGTATAAATCCTTTTCTCCCTCTTTACTTTCCAACTGAGCATACAAGTCATCATACACCCTCTGTTTGGCCTTTGACACCGCTACCTTCGCCTGACGCTGTGTCTCCCTGTACTCCTGTTTCCTCTCTTCGGTCCTCTCAATGTCCCACTTCTCCTTAGCTAACCTCTTCCTTTGTACACACTCCTGCATTTCCTCATTCCACCAACAAGTCTCCTTATCTACTCTCCTTCCAGATGACACACCAAGTATTCTCCTACCCGTCTTCCTGATCACATTAGCTGTAGTTGTCCAGTCATCTGGAAGCACTTCCTGACCACCCAAAGGCTGTTTCAACTCCTCCTTGAAGACAACATGACACTATCTTTTTCAGCTTCCACCACTTTGCCTTCTGCTCTGCCTTTGCCTTCTTCACCTTCCTCACCATCAGCATCATCCTGCACACCACCATCCTATGCTGTTTGGCAACACTCTCACCCGCTACTACTTTGCAGTCACTGACTTCCTTCAAATTACATCGCCTGCCCTAGATGTAGTCTAGTCGACTTGTGTGCTCCTACCTCCGGTTTTATAAGTCACCCTATGCTCCTGTCGCTTCTGGAAGAAAGTATTCACCACAGCCATTTCCATCCTTTTTGCAAAATCTATCAACATCTGTCCTTCTGCGTTCCTGTCCTGGATACCAAACCTGCCCATCACTTCCTCGTCCCCTCTGTTGCCTGCACCAACATGTCCATTGAAGTCTGCCCCAATTAACACTCTCACCTCTGGGGATACTCTGCACCACTTCATCTAACTCACTCCAGAATCTCTCCTCTTCTAGCTCACATCCTGCCTGTGGGGCATAAGCACTAACAGCATTGAACATCACGCCTTCAATTTCTAACTTGAGACACATCACTCTGTCTGACACTCTTTTCACTTCTAGAACATCCCTGACAAACCCCTCCTTCAAGTTGACTCTACCTCCATTTCTCTTCCCATCCACACCATGAAAAAACAGCTTAAACCCTGCTCCTAAGCTTCTGGCCTTGCTACCTTTCCACCTGGTTTCCTGAACACACAGTATGTCCACCTTCCTCCTCTGCATCATGTCAGCCAGCTCTCTACCTTTTCCTGCCATAGTTCCAACATTCAAAGTCCCTACTTTCAGTCCTAGACTCATGCCTTTCCTCTTCTATCTCTGCCTACGGACACGCCTCCCGCCTTTCCTTCTTCGACGTCTTCGACCAACAGTAGTCCAATTTCCACCAGCACCCTGTTGGTTAACAGCACTGATGGCGGTTGTTGTTAACCCGGGCCTCGACCGATCCGGTATGACATTCTTTGTTGTGACTCGCAATTTTTATTTGGCATTTGTTTTATGCCAGATGCCCTTCCTGAAGCAACCATCTGCATTTATCCAGGCCTGGGACCGGCTTGAGGGAGAGACACTGGTTTGTGCCCCCCCTCACGGCTGCATTCCTAATTCAAATTGAACAGTTCAGAAAATGAATGAATGAATTAATAAATAAACAAACACCCTCTACATCACACAACCACATCATTAATGATGTCCCAGCAACACACCTGTCCAAACACAGGGGTTCTCATCCCTTTACCACATTAAAAATATCTAAGCTTCTCTCTCAAGTTCATCCATCCGTCCGTTCCCCGTTCTGCTTATCCATCAGACTCAAGCGAAGTCGCGGTGTTGTACGTCAGTGAATTCAGGCATCTCGATGCAGACGTGGACAAATTCGCATCAAAGGAGCAACACAATATTATCAATTAAAGTCGGCCGAAAAATAAAGTATGTGAAGTTTAACGCCATGCCTTGTGATTGGCTGGAGAGTGATGACCCGTTTTGTGGCCGATCAGGAGCAACGGAGTGGGGAGGGCGAGTCTGTGTTGAGCAAACAATCAGCTCAAGCATTTCGCTGACATGAACTTTGACCCCAAATCAACATGGAGGAGTCGAGTGGATAAGAGCTTGTTTTCATCGATTTCACAACTTCAAAATAATGTAAATAAATCAAGAAAAATGAACACACCGTGTTTTTGTCACAAACAGTGCATTTAGAAAGATAAACACATCTGTGCATATAAGAGAAAAACAAAGCACATTATCTGTATTGGAAAATGAATGAGGATTGGGGAGAGTTTGTGTGTGTGTGTGTGTGTGTGTGTGTGTGTGTGTGTGTGTGAGAGAGAGAGAGAGCAAGAGAGAGAGAGAGAGAGAGAGAGAGAGAGAGAGGTGTGTGTGAAACAGGTGTATGTGTGTATGAGAGTGAGAGGTGTGTGTCTGTGTGTGTATGTGAGAGTGAGAGATGTGTGTGCAAGAGAAAGATATTAAGAGTTATACTATACGTGTGAGCAAGAACTGTGTGTGTGTGTGTGTGTGTGTGTGTGTGTGTGTGTGTGTGTGTGAGCGAGAGAATATTAGCGATACTGTGAGAGTCAGAGCAGTGAGTGTGTGTGTGTGTGTGTGTGTGTGTGTGTATGTGTGTGTGTGTGAGAGCGAGAGAATATTAGTGATACTGTGAGAGTCAGAGCAGTGAGTGTGTGTGTGTGTGTGTGTGTGTGTGTGTGAGAGAGAGAGAGAGAGAGAGAGAGAGAGAGAGGCGTGTGTGTGTGTGTGTGTGTGTGTGTGTGTGTGTGTGTGTGTGTGTGTGTGTGTGTGTGAGAGAGAGAGAGTGAGAGGTGTATGTGTGAGAGAGAGAGAGAGAGAGAGAGAGAGAGAGAGAGAGAGAGAGAGGTGTGTGTGTGTGAGAGATAAAAAGAGAGAGAAAGAGAGAGAGGCGTGTGTGAAACAGAGGTGTATGTGTGTATGAGAGCGAGAGGTGTGTGTGCAAGAGAAAGATATTAAGAGTTATACTATATGTGTGAGCAAGAACTGTGTGTGTGTGTGTGTGTGTGTGTGAGAGCGCGAGAGAATATTAGTGATACTGTGAGAGTCAGAGCAGTGAGTGAGAGTGTATGTGTGTGTGTGTGTGTGTGTGTGTGTATGTGTGTGTGTGTGTGTGTGTGTGTGTGTGAGCGAGAGAATATTAGTGATACTGTGAGAGTCAGAGCAGTGAGTGTGTGTGTGTGTGTGTGTGTGTGTGTGTGTGTGAGAGAGAGCGCGAGAGAATATTAGTGATACTGTGAGAGTCAGAGCAGTGAGTGAGAGTGTGTGTGTGTGTGTGTGTGTGTGTGTGTGTGAGCGAGAGAATATTAGCGATAGAGAGAGAGAGAGCGAGAGAGAGGTGTGTGAGAGAGGTGTGTGTCTGTGTGTCTGTGTGTGTATGTGAGAGTGAGAGGTGTGTGTGCAAGAGAGATATTAAGAGTTATACTGTAGGTGTGAGCGAGAACTGTGTGTGTTTGTGTGTATGTGTTTGTGTGTGTGTGAGTGTGTGTGAGTGATAGAGTGATACTGTATGTGTAAGAGTGCAAGCAGTGAGTACATGTGTGTTTGTGTGTGTGTGTGTGTGTGTGTGTGTGTGTGTGTGTGTGTGTGTGTGTGTGTGCGAGAGAAATATTAGTGGTACTGTGAGAGCGAGAGCAGTGTGTGTGTGTGTGTGTGTGTGTGTGTGTGTGTGTGTGTGTGTGTGAGCGAGAGAGAGAGAGAGAGAGAGGTGTGTATGAGAGAGAAAGGTGTGTGTCTGTGTGTTTATGAGAGAGTGAGAGGTGAGTGTGCAAGAGAGATATTAAGAGTTATACTTTAGGTGTGAGCGAGAACTGTGTGTGTGTGTGTGTGTGTGTGTGTGTGTGTGTGTGTGTGAGCGAGAGCAATATTAGAGTGATACCGTGAGAGCAAGAGCAATGTGTGTCTGTGTGAGTGCGTATGTGTGTGTGTCTGTGTGTGTGTGTGTGTGTGTGTGAGAGAGAGAGAGAGAGAGAGAGAGAGAGAGAGAGAGAGAGAGAGAGAGAGAGATTAGTAGGGTGATACTGTATGTGTGAGAGGACACTCATTGACTCTGTTACTCATTCATTTGCTGAATTACTCTTACAAGTGTCGCTGGGAGCTGCAGCCGGTCTCGGGTACACCCTGAACACGTCGCTGATCTATTTCAAGACTAAGACAGATAGAAATAACTGACATGTATGTCTCTGGACTTATTGAAGAAAACTTGTAGGAGCACAGCAAGAGCGTACAAAACTGAACACAGACAGGAAGCTCGATACATTTCTCTACACCTGTGTGTTATCTCAGAAAAGTTATAACTGCTTAATCAAACAGAGGCTGCACGGTGGTGCAGCGGCCAACACGTCCCGGGGTCGAGTCCCGGGCTCGGGGCGTTTCTGTGTAGAGTTCGTATGCTCTCCTTGTGCTTGCGTGGGTTTCCTCAAGGTACTCTGTTTCCTCTCACAGTCCAAAGACATGCACAGTAGGGCTCCCTGTCCATTCCGAATTGCCCCTAGGTATGAGAGTGAGTTCGAATGGTTGTGTATGCATTGGCCCTGTGATGGTCTGGCGAGCTATTCAGGGTGTACTCCTCCTTCACCCATTACCAGCTGTGATAGTTTACAGTCTCCCTGCAACCCTAGTAGGACCAAGCCAATACTTGTGCTTAAACACTACATTAACACCATGATCCAATAATTTGGTGAAATGGCCAGAGAATAAACCAATGAAATGCAGGATCCATAAGATCACAACAGAGAACTGGAGATAATTAGCAAATGAATGATTAGCTAAAGACTACTGGCGTGTCCTGATGCTAATCCACTCGCTAAGCTTCTCAGCTCTGAAAATAAACACCATTGCTGTATTTTTAGGTTCCCTTTGTTGAAGTAGACCTGAGACTGAAAATACTCAGGTCACGCTGTGAGGGGAAAACAATCAACGACGTGCGAGGAGGGCATGATGAAGCAGCGCTAACATTAGCACCCCAAAGCCGACGTATTTTCCGATATTTCCTCTCCGCTCTTATACAAGTTCATGCTCCCACCTGTAATGTCGCAGTCATAAACCGTCATTCTCTTACTTTTGAACGTAAGAGATCACTTCCGTCCAATCATAATCCAGCATGGTAGTTTACACCAAACAGGGTCCGAATCTTGCCGACAGATCATTAGAATTGCACGGGGATGGCATGGGCTCCGTAGTTTCACGGTCACCGCAATGTTTGGGTGGTTAAAACCCCCTATGTCCGGCTCACGGCACTAGTGTGGCCTTGTACGATGTCCTTTAACGCTTCAGACCGGAGCTGAAGGCGAAATAAGATCTGAGGTGATACTCTTACTGACTCAAAGCCTTCAGTTCGTCCTACAAATTTCACAAGGAGTAAAGTAATATCCCACAATATAACTTACAAGATGTGAAAAGCGAGAGGAAAAGAGGCCCTGGTGTAAATCATGTCAGAGAGATAGAGACTGTGGATGAAGGGACGATGGAGGACAAGCAGAAGGAGGAGGAGGAGGAGGAGGAGGAGGAGGAGGGGTGGTGACTCACTTTACTATTCATTCTTATTTGAATTTGGCACGCATTCCCAAGCCTGAGCAGTGAACTCTTCTGCAGTGGCTTGTGAGAAAGGTTACAGTAAACTCTCCAAGCATGAACGAGCTCATTGTTGGCTTACGAAGTGGAAGAAAAGGCATTATTTATTAACAACGTTGGTATTTTAGCAACAGCGTATCACTGCTCCGTCGTCCTTATACACTCAGTGTGTCTGCGCGGATGGAAGAGTCTGCAATTCTTAGAGAACTGTTAACCTTGAACAGACAACCCACATGGCAAGCGTAGCACTTAGCCTCACAGTTTAACTCCGACATGGAAATACACCCAAATCATTACACCACATTCCAGACCATCGAAGTGGGAATCCCGTTACTACAGACTCTCCTGCTGCTCGGGCTGTTTCTCTATGGCAGTGTGACTGCTACTCCAAGAGCTTTTCCCCTGAAACATGATGGTGTAGAGTCCACAGGTTGAGGGTAACTATGCTATACGTAAAAAAGAAAGACATGACCAGGCAAAACTTACTTTCAGTTATAAATTTTTTTAAAAATGCTGTAACTTGCTCATAAAACCTTCAGCGTACCAGGACAGTACCAGAGGAACCGCTCTTGCCAACAACACGTACCATCCATCCATCCATCCATCCATCCATTCATTCTCTTCGCCGCTTAATCTTAATTCGGGTCACGGAGAGGCTGGGAGCCATCTCAGCTGACTCTAGGTGAATACAGGGGTACACAGCTCGTCAGGCCATCACAGGGCCAACACACTCACATACACACAAAACCATTAACACCCCCCAAATAAGGTCAATTTGGAACAGCCAATGCAGGTTTTTGGACTGTGGGTGGAAATCAGAGTGCCTGGAAAAAAAACAACACAAGCACAGGAATAAAACGCAAACACCAGAAAGAAACAACTCAAACTCAGGAATCAAACCCTGGACCTTCCTGCTAGCAGTTTGGCATGCTAACCATTATGCCACCGTGCCACGCCCCATCCCCTATATGTATTTCTGCCTCCTCAGTCCACCATATATTGTGTTGATTATATATTTGTTACCTTTAACCTAAAAAACAGATTATTCTGAGATGTTTGTGTAATTAACAGAATCTTGATCACATCTGTGCATGTATTTACACCAAATTTGGTGGGGACACTACCTGTCTCCACTAAATCACATCACTTTCATGTGTCCTAGAGATGATTTGAATTTGGAATGTCAAGGTCAAAGATGAAGGTCAGCAAAAGGCCAAAAAGGTTTGGAAATAAACTGCTTATAATTTTGAAATAAAGTGCTGATAGACAATGCTGCTACCACGGAAACACAAACAGGAAATTGAATATGCACCTTCAAATGAAACTATTACCTTTGACCTTTACAGGTCAAACCCCTTGCCATTACAAACAAAACCCTAAGTCCTTATAAACAATTGGTGGTGATTTTGCTGAGCTTGAGCATGACCTACAGTGACTTTGTCATAAAATTGTTTTCGCTTTTGGGCCCCAGTTACTCCCCTTAAAATTAGACAATGATGCATCAGGCAGTTCTTCAGATATCAGCATGTGTAGCCTGAAGAACATAACCGATAGAAGTGAAAACATCACCAGCTACACCATCACATCTGGGGATTACACTGAGAGTGAAGCATGGGGTGGCAGTGTGGTCGTATGGATGCAACTCACTTTTGACAGAACTGTAAAATCGGCTTTGTATGAAAAAGATCTTTAGTAAAACATCCATAAATCTGTATCCGAGTGGACGCTGAAGACGCTTGTGCAGGGCAACGACATATCCGTAAAAAAGGAGCAAGTCATCATCTGAATAGATGAAAAAAGAAACAAATCTAATATATTGGAGTGGCAATCCTGGTGTGTATACAAAATGAATACTGTAATGTAATTGGTGGAACATCTCCTCATGGTATCGTTTAAAGCAGGTGTGCTCAATGCTGCTCCTGGAGATCTACCTTCCAGAAGGCATTCGCTCCAACCCTAATCATGCCCACCTGACCATCCAATCATCCAATCAAGGGACTTTGAAATGTCTTAAGTCTTAAGACTTGACTGGATCTTACATGTCACATGGGCCACATTAGGGTTGGAGATAAAGTCATCTGGAAGGTAGCTCTCCAGGAGCAGGATCGAGCACATCGGGTTTAAAGCTTTTGTGGAACTATGAACGACTGCTGCAACAAAAATCAATCATTAAAATTGTTGGAAACAAATTCTCGTTATTGATAAGTCTCATGATTATTGCGTAATCAGTCACTACAGACGAGCTTCACTCAGTACAGAGTTGAATGAACGTGTCATATACGTGCACCTCGTATTTTTTTCAGCTTCATAAACATTACAGATACATGGCTCAGTCGACTGCCAGCAGCACTGGGATGGAAAACGTGTTCGACTGAAATCTTCAAAAGTTTGGGAGCGTTTTAATCTCCATCGTCCCCAAAATGTGTTGAAAGCAGGATTTGTAAAAGTGAGATGGCTCGACACGGGAGCGCTACGGTGACACGCAAGCATCTTAAAAGAAAACATGTAGGAATTATTATTGATGAAGAAGCCGGCCCATCAGCAGGGTAAGCAGCCATAGAATCCTAAATTTATTCTGTTTTAAAGAGGAATGTGTGTGTGTGTGTGTGTGTGTGTGTGTATATATATATATATATATATATATATATATACACACACACACACACACACATAGGTTGGCACAGCAGAGAAATAGAGATGGGAAGGACATGCAGTAAGTTAGAGTGATAAAGGACAGGGAGGGAAATGTATTGACTGATTACAGAAGTGTGCGGGGAAGATGGAAAGAGTACTTTGAAGAGCTGATGAATGATGAAAATGAGAGAGAAAAAAAGAGTAGAAGAGGTGACCGTTGAGGACCAGGAAGTAGCAAAGATTAGTAAGGGTGAAGTGAGGAGGGCACTGAAGAGGATGAAGAGTGGAAAGGCAGTTGGTCCTGATGATATACTGTATGTATATATATATATATATATATATATATATATATATATATATATATATATATATATATACACACACACACACACACACACACACACACACACAGGGATCCCTCACTTTCCGCGGTTAATTGGGACCGAGATCCCCCTGCGATCACTGAATTCTGCGAAGTAGGATCAACCACTCCAACCTCCTCTGACTGACGTATCCGTACATATATATGTGTATATAATATCAATAAATATATATTCAATGCTATAAATGCTCATAATAACAATTAAACATTAAAAAATTACATAAGATGTAAATAAAGTATAAATACACACACATACAAAGGCAGATGCGCGTGCACGCACTCAGATGCACACCTCACAAAAATGTAAGTAATATTTATGGGAGGTTTCGGGTTGTTTTTTTGTTTAGGGTTTTTTTTTTTGTTTTGTTTTGTTTTTTTTGCATAATTGGCCTTGCTTATGTGACATTTTCCTTAATTTTTCCCTGAGATCAGAGAGAGATTTCCTTTCAGCTTTTTCCTATTTTCAGCGGTCGCCACAGCGAATTACTGGCATATTTGATTTGGCGTAGGTTTTTACATCGGATGTCCTTCCTGACACCACCCTTTAAGCGAGGGACAGAAACACGCTGTCGGCATTGCAGCTTCTCTTTACAAAAGTCAGCAATGGTTCTTTTACATCAACCTCTCACCATAGACAGTGACAGGCACAGCCTGCCTTTGATAACCCAGTTAGTGCACTGGGGGGACAGTGACAACCTTGTAGAGAGTGGGACTCCAACCCCCAACCTTAGGATCAGCGATCCAGCGCCCTTTATCACCAGACCACCACTGCCGCAAATTAACTTTTTCCCCAATTCTTCCTTAATTTCCTTTTTTTTTAATTCGATGAATATTTATAAAAAAATAAATAAAATAAAAAACGCGATGCACTGAAGCCACATGAATTGAAGCATGGAGTAGCGAGGGATCCCTGTATACATATATATATATATATATATATATATATATATTTATTTATTTATTTATTAGTCGATTAATTATATGAATATGTTGAACTATGCTTAAATACCTATCACAGAATTAACCAATGATTAGATCTCCACTCAGTTACTCACATACGGCCTGGCAAATTGAAAACAAATGATCTATTTTTGAATATAGAAATGGGATATTAAAAACTGTTTGCACTCTTTTCGATTAATCAATAGAAAAATAATCGACCGATTCACCCATTATTAAAATAATCGTTAGTTGCAGGCCCACTGTGAACATGAATCTGGTGGCGGTTACGGCTGCTGAAGGTGGTTAAACTGGTTTCGCATCTTAAGGAGTCATTTGGTGATGTTTGTGTTGGACAGGTTCCCGACTCTGCAGAATCCTGAATAATTTGTTCTGCACAGTGAACTGGTGTAACACAATCATCTGAACACAACCAGCGTTCCTGAGCTGGATTAGATGTGTACAGAGCAGAGAAAACCTTAACAACGGCTTACGAAAGAAAGAAAGAAACAGGAACTGGTTACGAGCAGGCGTTCGTTACAACAATCGCAGAATAATCATTTGTTTCTGGTTCTTCCTTTTACATGATGTTGACAGAGCGTCGTAAATTACTCGTGCCACACAAATCTACCCTTGAGATCCTGCAGAATCAGAACAACGGGCACCACACTGCAACTGTCTGTCTTCCTTTCGGCTTTTTCCCATTTTTTTTCCTCGGGAGTCGCCACAGTGAATCATCTGATTCGCACGTTTGATTTGGCAGAGGTTTTTACGTCGGATGCCCTTCCTGTCACAACCCTTTTTAGCAAGGGACAGAAACACGCCGACGACTTTGCAGCTCCTCTTTACGAAAGTCAGCAATGGTTCTTTTACATCAACCTCTCACCATAGACAGTGACAGACATGGCCCGCCTTTGATAACCCAGTTAGCCGCACTGGGGGGGACAGTGGCATTGTGGAGAGTGGGACTTGAACGCCCAACCTTTGGATCAGCGATCCAGCGCCCTATACCACTAGACCACCACTGCCCCATGTATAAAGTGATCAAATTAAAAACTGGAGGCTTTGCGCTGCTCTTTCTGGAATAAAGAACTACAAGAAAATAAGGCCATCGCTGTGACAGACTTGGACTGGTATTGGACTGGTATCTGTATCGTTACAGGACACGGTCCATGATGTTTAAAGCTTATAAATAACAGCATTTCAACACAAGAAGATTCAGCGAGTACAAACCTCCACTCACCCTAAAAATAACTGAACAGACACACAGGGCCTGCTGCCATATCTCACTTCCATTCATTCATTCATTTTCCAAACTGCTTAATTCCAATTTGGCTCACCGGGAGGTTGGTGCCCATCTCAGTCGACTCTGGGAAAGGGTGGTTTACACCCTAAACAGCTCGCCAGGCCATTGCAGACGATCCGCCTCCTCGTACTAATGAGCTCACAGAGGCCCTTTATTGGCTGGCGATTGGATGGTGTCTCGGACATGGAATTGAATGTATTTCATCCCTCCCATCCGTGTGAGCTCAGCCAATGAGCTCCCATTGACTCCCATAAATAGACGGCTGTGGCATTAACCCGGATTCGAACTTGCGAGCTCCGGCTTAATAGGCACACACCTTGTCGATGCGCCACTCAGGAGACCGTGGGCAATATTTTCTGTTGATCTGCTGGGAGAACATGAAGCGCGAGATCATGATTAAATATGGCTCCTCTGTCGTGATCAGATGGGCGAGATTCACGCAAGTGTCTGTTTTGATGGGAAAATAACTATAATAACGAATCAAGATTTCATCGAGTTGTTCTGGTGGCGTGGAGTCCAGCCCGAGTGAGATTCGGAGATACGGATCTGGATCAAATCTTGGAGCCAGAAATATTTTTTTTTTTTTTTTTTTTTTAAAGATTCTCTCTGTGCTTTTGCATGGTTTTCTCCGGGTAATGCGGTTTCCTACAACTGTTCAAAAACATGCACGGTCACTCACACATTCACGTGGATGAGTCAGGACGAGCTATAGTGGAGAAAAAGGATGGACATTACACACTGATCTCACAAGGATGTCAGGTTCAGCGAGACTCCATACAGGATGGACATCACCAGCTCTGAACTGATGCATGGAGCTGTTTATAGAAACAGGAGTCAGGTTGCGCAAGTGTGTGTGTGTGTGTGTGTGTGAGAGTGCGCATGCCTCTTTAACTGTATCTCACACCCTTCCCTTACCCTGTCCTCAAAAGCTCTGTGCAAGCCGAGACAGGCCCTGAGAGTTACATGTGGTCTGATTAGAACTGTGAAAGTCCTAAGCTACGGCAGTTCAGAAGTTCATTATCACGCCTTTCATCAACAGCTTTAAACTGCCAGCGTTTACATTGATCGTCCTTAAACAATCACACTTCATTCAATCATTATATTACCCGCTTAATTCTAATCAGGGTCACGAGGAAGCTGGTGCCCATCTCAACCAACTCTGGGTGAGGGCGAGGTACACCCGAAACAGCTCACCAGGCTGCTGCAGAGATAAAACAAACAACCATTCTCACACACACACACCACCTTGGGGTGAAGTGGAACAGCCAATCAGTATACTGTGCATGTTTTTCGACAGTAGGAGGAAGCCTGAGTACGCAGAAGAAACCTACAAAAGCACAGGGAGAACATGCAAACTCCACACAGAAGTATCCCGAGCCTAGGAATCGAACCCAGGACCTTCTCGCTGTGATGCAGCCGTGCTAAGCACTACACCATTGTGCTGCCAATTAGGATTTACAACATACATCATTAATAAATTAATTATCATTACACTGGAAAACTCTCCAATTTAAACATGATCATTCAAAGAAAGCGAGGAATGCAACACAAACTGATACGGACGTGGTATGCTCTCCAAAAGCATGAAGGACATGTTAGAACTTTGTGACCTTACATGGGTCCGGTTCTGATGGTGCTTCAGTGTGGTTCGTGTCGTCCCTGGTTTAGAAGAACACGGCGGATATAGGCGAGCAAACCACAATAAAATAACACATTTTTTTATACATTGTTGGCTCAACAGTCTGAGGAGTTGCGTCCCCACTGCTGTACAATGCATCATGAGTTCAACTAATTGGACCGCGAGGCGTGTAGCTGGGCTGAGGACGCCCTAAATAATTAACTAACTAGGCAATGCTGAACCACTGTGACATCATTTTGACACCCTGATGGTTTCTGCCATTCAACCAGTACTGACTGCCAGGAACAGCAAGATTTTCAAAATGTTTGCAATTTCAGGCTGCTTCTCAAAACCGTGTATCAGCGTCTCGCTACCTCATAGCAGCTGTGTTTCACCTTCTCAACATGTCTCAGCTGCGTTCCACACGACCTCATTACAACCTATTAACGCCGCACTTCAACCAACCTTTTACTATTGTTTTACCGCACGGTCATCATTTTAATGATGCAAAACCACCTTCAAAACTACATTGTCACACCGCTGTTACAACTCTGTGATTCAGATCCATTAGAACCAAAAAAAAAAGTCAGAAAATGCCACAATATTATTTCAGGTCATATCGTCCAGCCATAACGTGGACTGGAGAAAGGCAGCGTGTGGCACGACACGTATGAGGACCGGTCTGACGCAGGAAGAATGTGGTAAACGTGATCTCATCGGTCGCAGAAAGAACTTATTGGGCGTTGTGCATGTGCATGCTGAGACATTAGTAGGATCATGTAAGACGAACCGAGCACTTGGTAAGGACACGATATCAACCTGACAACTGCACACCAGTCCATGTACTGCAGTCGTGGACATTTCTAGGACGTGGTGCAGTCTTAATGGTCGTCATGTCAGTGAGATGAGGGCTAAGGGAACCCATGTATATGTCAACTGTATCAGTGTACAAGCCACAAACTGAACACGTGTTATTCCAGGCATCGACTCAAACACTGTAGGGAAGAAGAAGAATTTTTTTGACGGGGTACTTTAACATAACTTATGTTATGTTAAGTTATGTTATGTTAAAGTACCCCGTCAAAAAAATTCTTAAAATAACTTAAAAAGTGTACAAAACGGTGTTGAGGCCAACGATGCTGTATGGGTTAGAAACAGTGGCCCTGGGGAAAAGACAGGAGGCAGAGTTGGAGGTAGCAGAGATGAAAATGTTGAGGTTCTCTTTGGGAGTAACGAGGATGGATAGGATTAGGAATGAGTACGTCAGAGGGACAGCACATGTAAGACGTTTTGGAGACAAAGTCAGAGAGGCTAGATTGAGATGGTTTGGACATGTACAGAGGAGGGATAGTGAGTATATTGGTAATAGGATGCTGAGGCTGGAACTACCAGGCAAAAGGCCTAGAGGAAGACCAAAGAGACGATTCATGGATGTGGTAAAGGAGGACATGAAGGTCGTTGGTGTAAGAGAAGAAGATGCAAAGGATAGGGTGAGATGGAGGCAGATGATTCGCTGTGGCGACCCCTGAAGGGAAAAGCCGAAAGGAAAAGAAGAAGAAGACTTTAACATAACTTAAACATCCTAAACGGGAAATTCTGTCAGATAGATCGACCGTCTTAATGAAAAACCCCACCGCCCCACCCCATCCACAGACATACATAACGCCTGAAAGACAACTTATCAGAATAAAACAGCATGAACGATGAGCTCCAGTCTCGTCCTGTAGGATTTCTACAACAATCTGAGTGAAAGTTCAGTAAAATCCAAGCATTTGGTCTTAAAAGGTACTGAAGCTTAATTTGGCACCGCAGACTAAACTGAGAGCGCCGCTGTTCACCCACATGAATGTTTCATTGTGTGCCAAGGACAAAATACTTCATGAGTGCATGTAGATAGACAAAGAGAGAGAGAGAGAGAGAGAGAGAGAGAGAGAGAGAGAGAGAGAGAGAGAGAGAGAGAGAGTTACTATAACAGGGTGTATTTAAAAAAAAAAAAAAAGGGGGTCTGTGTTTCCCCAAACCGGACTGACCCGGCAAAATTGTGCCAACCCAAAAAGGTTTTTTTTTTTTGGCATGGGGGGGGGGGGGGGGGGAGACACACCTGTCGGACCTCTCTGTTGAAATTTTGTAATTGTTCGGATTTTTTATGCTGCCTGCTGGTTGTTTTGTTTAGGTGACATTGACCTATGGGGTCAGGGCAAACACATCATACTCATTACAGACTCACTTAAATCAGCCAATGAGTATGTGGCCAGTCGCAACACTATTAGCGAAATTCTCTGGTGTGTGTTGTGGATTCGTGCTATTTCCACTTTAAAGTGGTTGGTTCTTGTAGAGCTGTTGTCTGTGAAAACTGTGACGATGGTCACAAATCACTCGCTTTTCACCAGTGTTTTCTACTCTTTGTAAAACATGAGTCGTGCTGATATTTATGGACAATAGCATAGTATTCCTGGTACAAATGCTTAATACTGGCCACTACAGGCAGCTTAAGGAAGTTCAGACTGATTTGTACAACATTTAGTGCAGGGAATGCGAGCCGAGGTCTGCGCTGAGATCCTACAAATGCTAACGGCAGAAGAAACTGTCTGATGATTTGGATCATTTTAAAAAGATACCGTTATGAATGTGTATACACAGTGCGTGCACAAGCTTGCTTTTATGTGCTTTCCCCTGCCTCCAAGACCCCTACTTGACCCCAGCAGCTAGATCTGTCACTTCTGCAGGAACGTTTTTTTCGTCTTCATGGAGCATCCATGCACAGCACATATCAGCTCGGCTTATATTGTGTGGTACTAACGTTCAAATAGCATCTCATCTGTATTGCAAACAGTGGCAAAACAAGAAATATTCAACATAATTTATCAGACATATTTATCTACTGAAGACAGCTAGGTAAAAAAATGCCAGTCTTCAGCGAATCGACAAATGACAGCATCTTGAAAGTTTCTATGACAGAGTATAATTTTGAGAACAGAATTTCAGATTAAGAACCCGCTCACCTCACTGTAAATCACAGCAATCACCAGCCAATCAGAAGTATCTGTGAGCTCATTCATACATTGGGGTGGATAGCATCAGAATGTATTAGATCTTTCTTGAATGCACATAGATAGCACTGCATAATTCAAAGGGGGCTTGTGCATGTTTAAATCCCCCCAGTGGTAGTATGCGATAAAGAGAAAACACTTGATGGGTGAGAAGAAAAGTTACTCAGCGTGTCAGGAGCAATAAATTCTATATATACACACAAACACACACACACACATATATACACGTATGCAGTGGAACCTCACCTTACGATAGTCCCAACATCAGAAAAATCCAGGTTCCGAAAAACATTTTCCTAAATCTTTTGTCTCTGGATACGAAACAAGTTCACGTTACAAAAGTGTCAACTCAAAAATTCAAACAATGCTCTCCCATTGACTATCTCCCAACATCCCGCCCTGCTGGCCTCCCACTAGCTAGGAGGGATGACGTAGCTCCCTCCCATTGGCCATCTCCCAACATCCCGCCCCACTGGCCTCCCATTGGCTAGGACGGATGACGCAGCTCCCTCCCATTGGCTATCTCCCAACATCCCGCCCCGCTGGCCTCCCATTGGCTAGGAGGGATGACACAGCTCCCTCCCATTGGCTATCTCCCAACATCCTGCCTTGCTGGCCTCCCATTAGCTAGGAGGGATGACACAGCTCCCTTGAGCAGCAGCTTGTTTCATGTGGGTTTTTTTCGAGTGTGCTAATTGCAACTTTATTTTTTGGCTCAGGCTTTAAACATTTGTAAGATGCACACACACACACACACACACACACACACACACACACACACACACACACACACACACACACACATGCTCGTGTGATTCCCAGTGTGAGTGAAAAGAAGAAGCGGGCTCGTGGCATGAGGTTGAGTGATATCGCAAGTGATATAAAGGAATATTGCCAAACCTGTCTACCTTCGGTACGATATTGAAGCAGAAGGAGGCCTTAAAAGGTATGCTTTTATCATTTTAAAAGGGTTTTTAGGGGGGAGCTTTGGGGGCCTTGGGATGAATCAGGTCTTTTACATGTAAAATGGTGTTCAACTTACGAAAAATCCAGGTTCCGAAACCACTTCCGGAAAGGATTAATTGCGTAAATTGAGGTACCACTCTGGTACTTCACCATACAATAGTCCCAGCAAACAAAAAGTCCAGGTTACGAAAAACATTTTCCAAAATTTTTTGTCTCTGTATACGAAACAAGTTCTCCTTATGAAACGCACCAAACACACCATTCAAACATTCAAACGCCGCCATTCAAACAGTCAAACGCCGCCATTCAAACATTAAAACACGTCATTCAAACATTCAAACAATGCACGAGCTGCTCTCCCACTGACTATCTCCCAAAATCCCACCCCACTGGCCTCCAATTGGCTAGGAGGGATGACACAGCACCCTTGAGCAGCAGCTTGTTTCATGAGTTTTTCGAGTGTGCTAATTGCAACTTTATTTTTTGGCTCAGGTTTTTAACCTTGCATAAACATTTGTAAGATTATAACTCTGCTAAGAAGACATGGTCAACACGAAGTAAGTACAGTCGGCCCCCAACTTACGAAATTAATCCGTTACAGAGCCCTTTTCGTAATGAGGGGATTTCGTAAGTCGGGGTCGCATCTTACATGTTAAACGCCTAATTCATTCCAAGGCTCCAGTCTTTGGACTGGATAAACCCCATAAACCCTTTAAAAATTATAAAACTACACCAATTTTGTATGAAACATGTGTTAAAAGTAAAAGAAAATTATTTATTAAATCATTTAAACATTTTATTAACATATTAAACCATTTTATTAACATATTTATTAATTAAACCATTATTAAACATTTTTTATTAACTAACACACACACACACACACACACACACACACACACACCTCTCACTCTCTCTCTCTCTCTCTCTCTCTCTTTCTATCTCTCTCTCGCGCGTGCGCTGCGGGCCACGCCCACAAGACGTGAATTCAAAGCGCATTCCCTGCTCAACAAACTCAACTTTAATTTGATTCCTTGAAGGATCAGAATTCCAGATGAGCTCAAATGCACCACATTTATTCAACATTTACTGAATTATACACACACACACACACACACACACACACTCACTAGTGAACGTCCAGGGACAGAACATTGAAGAGGATGAAGAATGGAAAGGCAGTTGGCCCTGATGACATACCGGTGGAGGTATGGAAGTGTCTATGAGAGGAAGCAGTAGATTTTCTGACAAGAACATTCAACAAGGTCTTAGAGAGTGAGAGGATGCCAGAGGAATGGAGGAGAAGTGTGCCCATTTTTAAGAACAAAGGAGATGTGCAGAGTTGTGGCAACTACAGAGGGATAAAGTTGATGAGCCATACGATGAAGTTATGGGAAAGAATAGTGGACGCAAGACTAAGGGCAGAGGTCAGCATTTGTGAACAACCGTTTGGTTTTATGCCAAGAAAGAGCACCACAGATGCTGTGTTTGTTTTGAGGATGTTAGTAGAGAAGTCCAGAGAAGGTCAGAAAGAGCTGCATTGTGCCTTTGTGGATCTGGAGAAAGCATATGACAGGGTGCCAAGAGAGGAACTGTGATATTGCATGAGGAAGTCTGGAGTGGCTGAGAAGTACGTTAGAGTGGTGCAGGACATGTATGAGAGATGTAATACAGTGGTTAGGTGTGCTGTCGGTGTGACAGAAGGGTTCAAGGTGGAGCATCAAGGCATCAAGGGTCAGCTCTGAGCCCCTTCTTGTTTTCTATGGTGATGGACAGGCTGACAGACGAGGTGAGGCAAGAATCTCCATGGACTATGATGTTTGCAGATGACATTGTGATCTGCAGTGAGAGCAGAGAACAAGTGCAGGAAAATCTAGAGCGGTGGAGGTATGCCCTGGAAAGGAGGAGAATGAAGGTTAGCCTCAGTAAGACAGAATACATGTGTATGAAAGCCAAGGACCCAACAGGAACGGTGAGGTTACAAGGAGCAGAGATAAGGAAGGTGGAGGATTTTAAGTACTTAGGCTCAACAATCCAGAGCAATGGAGAGTGTGGAAAAGAGGGGAAGAAGCGTGTGCAGGCTGGTTGGAATGGTTGGAGAAAAGTGTCCGGTGTGATGTGTGATAGGAAGGTATCAGCAAAAATGAAAGGAAAAGTGTACAAGACGGTGTTGAAACAGTGGCCCTGGGGAAAAGACAGGAGGCAGAGCTGGAGGTAGCAGAGATGAAAATGTTGAGGTTCTCTTTGGGAGTAACGAGGATGGATAGGATTAGGAATGAGCACATCAGAGGGACAGCACATGTAAGACGTTTTGGAGACAAAGTCAGAGAGGCTAGATTGAGATGGTTTGGACATGTACAGAGGAGGGATAGTGAGTATACTGGTAGTAGGATGTTGAGGTTGGAAGTACCAGGCAGAAGGCCTAGAGGAAGACCAAAGAGACGATTCATGGATGTGGTGAAGGAGGACATGAAGGCAGTTGGTGTAAGAGAAAAAGATGCAGAGGATAGGGTGAGATGGAGGCAGATGATTCGCTGTGGCGACTCCTGAAGGGAAAACCGAAAGGACAAGAAGATATATATATATATATATATATATATATATATATATATATATATATATATATATATATATATATATATATCAGTGGTTCTTAACCTGGGTTCGATCAAACCCTAGAGGTTCGGTGAGTCAGTCTCAGGGGTTCAGACATTGTTTGGCCATTCTGTGTTGCAGGAAATTTGGTGTGCTCAGTAGTCGAACTGTGACTGTCAGGATGGTACGTCGTGTGATTTCTTTCTTAATGTTTTAATCCATACTCTGTTGAGCAAAAAAAGAAAGTGGTCGGACGAATATGTACAACATGGATTCACATATATAACGGAACGTAATGCTAGTCAGCGTCCTATCTGCATGATTTGCAAAGCAGGAACAACCCTGTGCTGACTGACGTATACGTACATGTATATGTGTGTGTGTATATCATCAATAAATACATATTCAATGCTATAAATACTTATAATAACAATTAAGCATTCACAAATAAGGCATAAGATGTAGGGGTGTCATTGAAAACCTATTATTGGTATCGATATATTGATAAAAAATAATTCCGATGCATCGATACATTGTAATATTGCTATACTGTTCCATAAATGCATTAAATAGAACAGACTAAGATATATTACAGTAGTTTGTATAATACATTGAATACAGTGAGTCGTCGACTTACGACCTATGCGAGTTACGTCTGGTAGACGTACCGCAACTACGACCGCAAAAGTGGTGAAGCATGATTCATGGCAGTGCGGCGCAAATGTTGCGTACAACAGTTGTTTGCGCAGCCGGCAGCGCCAGCATCTTAAAAGGCCAAACAGGAGATGGTGCAGCTTCACTTTCTAACTGCTCAGAGCAAATTTATTCATCTACTTTCAATGCCAAGTCACTGTGGTGCGAAGCTGAGAGCCAATCCTTTCTGTGTGGGCGGGTCACACGCTGCAGTGTTTATGTGACAGGAAGCGTGTCCCAAGTCTTGGCAATCAGCTGCTCTGCGGGTTGAAGTTTTTCTATGTCTGTCCATTTGTGTTTGCTTGCCAGCTGTGCGTGGATTCGTGGAAATGAGACGATCAAAACGAGGGAAATTTATCTCTTTACTCAAACAACACGCGCAGTCTGTGGCTGTTGTTATAATCCAATAAAATTGGAGTTTGAAGCTATCGGACCCACCCACACAGTGGAGTACAGAAAGGATTAGCTCTCCGCTGCGTGTCACAGTGACGTGAATCGAAAATAGATGTATAGATTCAGAAGATGCACATATCTGCATTATCCGGTGATAAGTGTCTCTTCTTGTTCAAAATGTTCTGTGCTGTTGAGAACACGCGTTCTGACGACACACTAGAAGCAGGGACGTACCATTTACTATACAGAGAAGCGGGACATACCATTTACCATACAGATAGGCGATCCAGAGCAATGGAGAGTGTGGAAAAGAGGGGAAGAAGCGTGTGCAGGCAGGCTGGAATGGTTGGAGAAAAGTGTCCGGTGTGATGTGTGATAGGAGACTGTCAGCAAGAATGAAAGGAAAAGTGTACAAGACGGTGTAGAGGCCAGCGATGTTGTATGGCCTAGAAAAAATGGCGCTGAGAAAAAGGCAGGAGGCAGAGCTGGAGGTAGCGGAGATGAAAATGCTGAGGTTCTTTCTGGGAGTAACGAGGATGGACAGGATCAGAAATGAGTACATCAGAGGGACAGCCCATGTAAGATGTTTTGGAGACAAAGTCAGAGAGGCTAGATTGAGATGGTTTGGACATGTACAGAGGAGGGATAGTGAGTATATTGGCGGTAGGATGCTGAGGTTGGAACTACCAGGCAGAAGGCCTAGAGGAAGACCAAAGAAGAGATTTATGGATGTGGTGAAGGAAGACATGAAGCTCATTGGAGTAAGAGAAGAAGATGCAGAGAACAGGGCAAGATGGAGGCGGATGGTTTGCTGTGGTGACCCCTGAAGGGAACAGCCGAAAGGAAAAGAAGAAGAAGAAGAAGAAGAAGAAGAGGCGGGACGTACCATTTACCATACAGAGAGGTGGGACGTACCATTTACCATACAGAGAGGCGGGACATACCATTTACTCGGGGTGTCATTGAAAATGGCATTTAGTGCTACAGACGCTGTCATGAACACAGGAAAGCTATAACGTTAGAAGTATCAATATCCCTTTTATAGGCATCGATTATCGATTGACATAATTATATCGGCGATATATCGATATTCTGATTGTCAATGACATCCTTAATAAGATGTAAATAAAATAAATACACACACATACAGACGCACATGCACACACACACACAGATGAACGTGCACGCACTCAGATACGCACCTCACATAAAAATGTAAGTAGTTTTGATAGGGGAGTTCATGCATTGTACTGGTTTTGTTCTTTGAACACAGTGATGTTAATGCACAGTTCATGTCGGTGCCCCAGTAAAAACATATACCTATGTCTTGAATTTGAAGAAGGAAAAAAAAAATTCTTTTTCAATAAAGAAAGGTTCGGTGAGTAAGCATATGAAACTGGTAGGGTTCAGTACCTCCAACAAGGTTAAGATCCACTGATATATATATATATATATATATATATATATATATATATATATATATATATATATATCAGTTATATAGCGTGCTACTCTTGTGTTCAGACATCATCTCTGTGATCTTTGTGTTTACACTGTTTTGCGGACTTTTGTAACCCTAAGAAAATCTGGTTGGTCCGAAGTGTAAGCCTACTAGCATGGGTACAATCTAATGCATAAGCAAAGCAAAGAGAGTTGTAATATGAATGAAAACCCGAATGCACAAATTACAGAACAATTACAGATATTTATTATCTTTTAGCAGCATCCTAAGAGTGTATACTTATTTTTATATTAATATTCATTAGGATTTGTACTTGTTCTTTGTATGCATCTCTAGAATAAAGTTTACTTACTTACACAAAAGAAAGAACTCGCCGCTTTGGATTCATATCAGTGCAGGCTGTGTTCTAAACAAGTTCAACGGCACCCTTGTGCACTTGAAAGACCGGAAGTCTGTATAACCCACAGCAAGTACACTACTTTCGGTATTGAGCGCTTCACATATTGTAAGCGTTGATTGGCTGTTTTAAGCTTCATGTAAAGTGACTCGGTATAAATAAGTGACTTGTTTGAAATTAGTGTTGATATTATTTGATATATTTGATATTATTTTACAATGTTATGTTTATAATAATTGATTTAGCGGTGTTTTATGAGATACGGTAATGGTATTTATGGATGTATAGTACAGTATGAGCGTCATACGTCACACGTCATACCTCACTGTAACAAGTTACGTTCACTTTCAACTTACGTTCCACCTTCCGGAACCAATTAAAAACGTAAGTCAGGGAGCGTCTGTATTTTCAACTTCGAAGCATATTTTTTTAAAACTCCCAGTGAGCAGTTCTGGGCCAAAACTCAGAAACTATCTTCCTGGAAATGCAGCAAACATCATTCATGGCAAGACACAAGCACTTCTGTTCACTGTAATAATGGAGGAAATGATATGAACCATCAAATCAGGGTGGCCTGTAATATTTTCTTTGTTTCTATTAGTATTTATACACATCATGGGAGCACAGTGGCATAGGTGCGAGTGTGAATAGTGTTGTGTGTGTGTGTGTTGCAGTGCGATGGATTGGCAGAGTTGGCCAAGATAGGCTCCAGCCTCCCCACAACCCTAGTAGGATTAGCAGCTTAGCAAAAGATGTAACAAAATCATACTGTAGGTTGATGATGAAAATCAGGGAAGATCACCCAAGAAGATATTGGCAGAAGAGCTGCTGTCCTTTATTTGGTGAAGGCTGTGGATAAAAAGCCTGGCAAAGTTCAAAAAATAAACCAAAAGCCAACACAATTAGTCTCCTCCCACTGGCTACCATTAATATTTCCCCTTTTCTGAAATGAGGTCCCATGATGGCACATAGCATTCTCAATCACTTCCAAACAAAATTGGCAGACAGAGTAATCAGTATCCAAGTGCCACGAGATCACCTCCTAAATTGTGAAAGCGGCTTCAGTGCCCTCTCCAGGTTTTCCTCGTGTCTCACCTTTCATTCCAATAAAATCATGTGAACAAAATGAGGTAGCACAAATGAGGAATCCTGGAATGACCTGCAAACAGCAGCATGGCTGGTCAATCAGGAGGCAATTTTCGAGTGACACAGTCCTGATGCATGGACCAGTGGAAAAGAAAAAGTGAAGAAAAAGATGGAAGGTCATGAAAGTAGAGCGTGGAGTCAAAATATATTACAATATAAAACATTTATATAAACGCAGAAAGCGTTAATGACATCATCAGTCATTCAGTGTCTTTAAGTCCAAGCGTCTTCATAACCAAACTGAACGTTTCCTCTGACGTTCTTCCCGTATACTATAGATGGAAACTCCAAAAGATCTGTAGATTACTCTGCACAGTCAGCACACATGTTTATCCACAACCACAAAATTCCACAAAAGGTGACCCTCAAAGCAACAAAATGGCAACTAAACGGACACATAATAAATCTTCCCAAATTACACTTACTGATCACTCACCACCTCACTGTTTCTGTGGTGTTCCTGCATCTCACAACACACACACACACACACAGAGAGAGAGAGAGAGAGAGAGAGACAGAGAGAGAAAGTGTAAAACAAGCAGAGAAAGAAACACCGGAGTTGAAATCAAACACACCTTCAGTGCCTCTCCAACATAAAGACAGGAAACGAGAATCGATTCCCCGTTGTCTGATTCATCAGAATCCAACATCTCAGAGGTCATCGATTCCCACCGCAGGAAACTTGCACCAAGAAAGCACAGCGTTGATCTTAGGAGACTAAAGCATGGCTTCATCTCATTCAGGTTAGAAACAGTGCTACTGGCAACATCCGTAAAATGATATGATGATACACTGCCCTGCCAAAAAAAAAAAAAGAAAAAAAAAACACTACACACTCTAATGTTGTTCCACCTTTATATTTAATCCTGTATGAAGGTGCTGCAACATATTTTCCCTGCACCAGGAACAGAATCCCCCCCCCGACCCACTTCTCTAACCACGAGGCCATGGCTTCCCAGATTACATTTCACTGTCGCACTATTTCTGCAAACCTTTGAATGTCCAGCTTTCCTTGCAGTGAATTCCACCTCTGGAGGTCTTGTGTTGGTGATGGGAGTGTGAAGCAGTTCTCTCCAGCATCCCAAGCACCTTCACTGAGGTTAAGGTCAGGACTCTGGGGTGCAGATACATGTGTGAAAATGATCCCTTGTGTTCCCTAACTCACTCGTATCCACTGACCATGAAATTTTATATTCATACCATCAGGGAAGAAGTCTGGTCATCAACTGGTTTCATTTTCAGTTCCCGCCCACAAAGTGGCCCGAGAGCTCTGTGAATGAGTTTACTTCCATCCATACGATGTCATACTTCAGTTTCCAAACATTTAAACTGAGGCTGCAGCTTTCAAACTTGCTATGCTGGATCAATACTATGAGTGCTAGTATGAGTTTGTGTGTGAGTGACCTTGACCTATTTTTCAAGGTCACAGTCAAAATTGTATATTAGGAAGCCGCGCACTGAAGCTTCCAACGTTGCTATGCTTGTTTAGTATTATGAAATGGTCCTTTCAGTAGAAGCTTCTGGACGCCTGTTGTCTATTTTAATAATGTTGCTGAGCCTCAACCTGACAAATTCAAGCAACGCCAGACCACATCATTCCACATGACTGTACAGTCACCAGAAAGCACGATGGGTACATCGATTCATGCTCCTTTCTTCTCATTGCACAACCATCCATCTGAAATAGGGTCAATCTAGACTCAGAAAATCACATGACCTTGTTCCATAGCGCTAGAGTCCGGCATTTATGTTCCCTTACACACTGTAGCCCTTTATCCCAATTATTCTCAGGAATAAGTGGTTTCAACATCAGCACAGCTGTTCAACCGCAATCCGAAGAGTTCATCTCAGACTGTGTGTGGAAATGCTCTAATGTTCACTATTCAAGTAAATCCATGCTGTATTAGTGTAAAATGATCACATATAACATCAGCGGTTCCTTCCGGCAACAGCAGTCCATGCCTGATTTTAAAGTGTTACGACTCGACGCAAGCTCAGAGAGTTGTTGTCTTTCTGATTGGCTGTTCCAGCCTCGTAGTGACAAGAACTCATTTGATTGGTTGGACTACATCACTGACCCCGTGCACCATAGCACATTACGGTCCAGTGCTGAGCTGCACAAACAAAAAGCATAGAAATCACACTTAAATTAAAACATTACTATATGTTTCTACACCAACTAACGACAGGAAGGCTGAGTCGGCAAAACGTGTCTGCGTAAACCATTTTGGATTCACCGTCACGCTCATCTCCAACAGCGTTCTCATCCTCAGAGTCACTAGAATGTGATGTCTCACCATCTCCACAAAAATCATCAATTCCGCCCAAGTGCTGATATCACTTCCAGGTGTAAAACTACTGCTAAGCCTTTAACGCCCATAGTTCTGCCCCATGCTAGTAATCCACAAGATAAATGTATCAGTTTTGTGCTTTTTATGGTCCTTTATGTTGAAATGAAAAACAGATGTGCCCAGTATGTTTGCCATCCTGACCCAGAGACGCTTGCGATGGCTTGGCCACATCACCCGAATGGATGACAGCCGAATCCCCAAAGACTTACTGTACGGGGAGCTGGTTACTGGAACCAGGTCAAAGGGACACCCAGCTCTCAGGTTCAAGGATGTCTGCAAGCGTGACTTCAAGGCTGGAGGCTTCAACCCCTCTATCCTGGAGTCAGCCGCCTCCAACCGCTCTGACTGGCGGACCACCACCCAGGATGTCATCAGGACAGCAGAAGAGAGAAGAGACACCCGCTGGCGGAAGAAGAGACTCCGCAGTCAGCGGAGACTGGCCCCACCCCCACACACACCGTATCGGCCTCTACAGCCATGCCCGACGCTGCAGTTCCCTGACCAAAGACCCACGGCACAAACCATGATCTTTCAAGATCGACGGGGCCAACAACAACGTTAAAATACGCATTTGTATCATGTATACGTATTACATACACACAAGTTCTGCTGTAAGGATGATATACATAATAATGGGTTCTACTGTTCACTTCTTCATGATCTCCAGTTACACTTCTAAACCCAATTCCATGCATTTCTGCATCTTCCAAGTTGTCCGATTAGCTTGACACCAGTAATTTGACTCAAGTGAAATACAGTAATGTTTGCAAGACCAGACTACACATCTTCTGATATGGTTGTTTCAGAAGAGAGACGGTACTCACAGCATCAGTGAAGGTCAAATACTGCAGTAATTATTTAATCAAAGACATTTAACTCATTCATATATTCAATTTCTGAATCACTCAATCCTGAGGAGCCTCTGGGAGGGTACAACCTGGACAGCTCACATGCCATCTCAGAGCAGAAACATGCTGACAGCTTGTCAGCTTGACGAAAGTCAACTATGTATATATATTTTTTTTTTACACCTCTCACCACAGACAGTGAGAGATGTGGCTGGTCTCTGATAACTCAGTTAGCGACACTGGAGAGACAGCAGTGATAACCTGGTGACAGTAGCTTGAAATCTCAACCTTGGGATCAGTAATCCAGCACCTTGCCACTGGCCTACCACGTCCCAGGCTCTTAGCTACTTGCTGAGATGTGTTGTGCTCCCATGCTGACACAGTTCTCATCAAACAAAGCTTGTGCGCGTGTTCAATGACAAATCCTCCATAACCCGAGACCTGAAAAGAACTATTGGAGCACATACGGAGGAGAACAGAGCGAGTCCAGCATCAGCACATATTTTGAAATCAGCAAATTTTTTCCAGCCTGAAGGAAAAAGTCACAAGAGGACAAGTGTGACCAGAACATTCCTCCCCCCTCCTCCACATTAATTACGGCTGACTGAGGAAGGAAGAAGTTACAGCTCGAGTGTTCTAGTCTTCACTTTCAGGTTTATTTTAGCCTGGTGCTCCTGTTCCCTCACTGCTCCTGCATTATTAATCTGCTCTGTAATGCTGGACTGAGCGTGCGATAAACTCTTCAGTTAAACACTGGCGCTGATAAGTTAAGACTTCCAGACACACAAAAAAAACCCCAAAAACCCAAATACAGTTCCAATCATTCACAATGGGAATATTATTCTGGCGTTGGAGCTCATGAATACATAACGCTTGTAATGTATAAAGAATTAAAGTACTCCATGCTGTAATAATCAGGACAGGAATGATATGAAATAGTGGTACTCAGGTTTTCCTGTGTTCTGGATTATTATTATATACGAAAGATGATAAGTGTATACTCTGCTGAAGTGCTTTATTCCTCATAGGCCTGGAACTTACTTCACCATATTTGACTCGTATGCTTGCGGATGCCAATGTTGCAGACTATGCTGCATGTGTACTTTGTGTAAACCTGGAAGATTCCACCAGGTGGCAGTGTGAGAAATTATCATGGTGAGAAAGCAAAGTGTGGGTTCATAAGTTGGGAGAAGAAATCCAGTAGAGACTGAATTACATCATTACCTTATAATAATGTTGCAAATTTTTGCTGATACTGCAACTTATGCTTATATACACACTGCATTCAGTTCTGATGATGCTTCAAAATTTCAGAGGATGCCTCAAAATAGCGCTGGGAACATGAACCAGCCATGGTGCACTGACGGAGCATCAGGTACAGTAAAACCTCCGCTGACGAACGCTTAAGCTCACGAACTTTTCGCCTCAAGAACATTAAATTTGCGAGCATATTGTCTCTGCTGACGAACTAGTTTTCGGCGGACGAATCAAACCACGCGGTCGAACAGCGCCACAGTGGCGGCCACGAGAAGCTGACGCACGCTCACGGCGTCACAGTTCGTCACACCCCTTTCTTTGAATGCGGAAGTGGTTTGTGTTTGCTAGACATTTTGGACCATATTGAGTGTACTTTTGCTATTATGGGACCGAAAAAGACCCACCACAGGCGGAGATCATTGAAAAACACGAACGAGGTGTGCGTTTGTGTGACTCAGCGTCCCAGTACCAGTACGCTAAGTCTACCACCAATCTTAAGAACAAGGAAGCTATTAAGGGTGCGTGTGTGGCTAAGGGTGTTTCCAAACAGTAGGCGTTTCCAAACTCTCCTTCCAAACAGTAAGTCCCTCCCTCCCTCCTCCTCCCACTCCATTCCATCAAGCCATCAACTACCATCACAAAGGTAAATAAAACTACTTTATTATACAGTACAGTTTATTTCTTTAATTACAATACAATAGCACATTTATTATACATAAAATAAGGTATATTTTTGTGTAGTTTTAAGGCTTATTTAGTAGAAAATTATGTTTTATGGGGACCTGGGAACGGATTATTCTCATTTTAATGGTTTCTTATGGGAAATAAATGTTCGGAAGACGAACTTTTCGCCTCACACACACTTTCTGGGAACCAATTATGTTCGTGAGCAGAGGTATCACTGTATATTCTAACCTTTACACCATAAAGACGACTTTTAGCTTTCTAAAGTGAAATGAAACAAAAGCCTTCCAAGCTCTCATATTACACGAAAAATTGAATGTATTTGTATTATCTGGTGGTTTTTACTTAGTGTCAATACTCCAATCCACTAAAATCTGCTTGATAATTTGCATTCGGTTGTTAGAAAAGTCTGCCTTTTCACTCTTGTGGGATCGAGAGATCGCAAGTATAGGACAGGATGTCCTCAGTTCACAGGCAAGATAATGGCAAAAATAACAATATACACATATTAAACTAACAAACCAGTGTGAACTAAAATAAAATACAACTGACACAACTGCATATAAATTGAGCTTCGGCTCACGTAGGGCTGACAATCATTGGCTCATTTATAGAAACAAATGGTATGTCCCATCATAACTTACTTCCCTATTTACTGTCCCATGCACGTGAGTCACGTGCAACTTTTCCCAGTAGAATGCTGCCCACTCTGTAAAAATAAAAAAATACTATTTTTTTTCTCTCTACACAAAGAATCTTGTACGGAAGGGTGTTTTGATAAGACGTAGACGATGTAATTGTGTGTGTATGCTGTGAGTTTGCTGATTCTGATTTCTTCATGATTTAACAAAATGCAGTCAGTGAAAATATAAATGAATCTTAACAATATAACCTTCAGTGGAAGCTTGGCGGTTCTGGGACTTGAACCCCTGACCTCTGAATCAGTAAGCCAGAGCCTTAACCACCTGAGTCACCACAGCAGGCTAACTAGCTGTTCCAAGACCTCAGACATGGTGGATATCACTGACTAGCTATTCACTGATATCCTCTTTTGCTTCAGTGTATAATTATTAATAAGATGTAAATCTAACCACAAAAATATTCTGTAACTACCACACACACACACACACACACACACACCCCCGCCACCGGCACTGTGGAAGGGTCAGGGTTTGTGTCTGATGGAAATGTATAAATGTCCTCTTTCATATCCCGAACTGTACGATCCAGGCTTGACAGCGAGCATGCACACCTGAATGTGCACTATCCCCCCGGGATTAGGATCGCTCCCAGACCGAGGTGAAACAGCTGGGTACCTAGCGGCAGACGTGATGCATAAACCCAGACGTCAGCATGCTGGAATCGCTCCGCTGTGTTCGCACTCTGTAATACAGATCAACGCAATGCTGTGCTCATCAGAACCGCCCCGAACTTTCACCTCCAGTTTAAACCACAAGGTCCAGAGGGATTGAGTTCGAGCCCTTATTACACACAGTATACACACCTGAGATCTCTCTCTCTCTCTCTCTCTCTCTCTCTCTCTCTCACACACACACACACACACACACACACACACACACACAGCTGTGAAAAACAATTCATGCTCACAGTCTTGACTATTTTAATACAAATTATAAAATATTTACATGAAATTATTGGGGGTTTTTTGTTTGTTTGTTTATTTTTTCTTGGGGGTCACAGTAAAAAATATCCTGATTCCTTAAGTCGTTTCTACAGAACATCACAAGCATCATGCTACAGATTTCTGAACAATTTTTTTTTTTTATAAAAAATACTTTGTTTATTTCATTTTCAAAATTATAGCGTTTTGTAATTTTTCCTTTAGTAATCTCATCAAAACTATACAATTATTTAAATTACAAAAAACTTACTAATAATATATGCATATTAATAATTTATAAATACTTTTTTTTTCAATGTAATATTGTAAATATAATACACTAATTAATATTTTGTTTAAAATAACATTCTATTTTTTATATTTTTACAAATAAAACTAAAGAATATTTTCTTTAAATGCAAGTTTAATATTAAATTCTTTGAGCTCCGTGTTAAAATCACATCTGAGATTTGTAGATTATATTGAGGTTTGATAGTTTAAAAAGCTGCAATTTTATTAATGAAGAATTTAACAAAAATTAGAAATAATACTCTTTCATAAAATAAATAACCAGCCCACGGTTTAAATGTTCACTACATAAATTTTGCCTTTGCAATTTTTTTTTAATTAGAGCATTATATTGTTACCGCTGCAACCTCGTAGTAAACGTCTGGTGAAACTGTATCACGATATAAATACATATCATAATATATGGTGGTTTTATTTATTTCTCCATGACCTTTCATTTCATTCTGCTGGAGAAGGTCTGTGAAAGTCATTTTATCTTCATTATTATTATTATTATTATTATTATTATCATTATTATTATTATTATTATTATTATTATTATTATCATTATTATTATTATTATTATCATTATTATTATTATTATTATTATTATTATCATTATTGCACCTCCGGGTGATTTCCAGTTTCTCAACATGACGAGCCTGTTTAGCGAAATTCAAAAGAGAGAATAAACCTCCGAAACAATGAGCTGTCATTATAAAAGTCAGAACAGAAAAGTCAGAACACCGTCGGTGCAGAAAATAAAAAACAACTAGAACTGGATCAGAAATAAGACATGAGGTTTTTCAATAATCTGTCCTCGCTGTGGTAGAACCACTTGGACATGCTGGAGAGGGAGAATAACCAGTGACTGGGCAGGAACGGTAACTCAGTTCCCTCCCACCACCCCGTCGCTGATCATTTTCCCACAACAGCACAACAAACTTTCATCTGTCTCTCTCTGTCTCTCTCTCTCTCTCACACACACAGACAGATGAAAGTTAGAGAGAGAGAGAGACAGAGAGAGACAGATAGAGACACAGATAGAGAGAGAGAGAGAGACAGATAGAGACACAGATAGAGAAAGACAGAGACACATAGAGAGAGACACAGATAGAGACACAGATAGAGAGAGAGAGAGAGACAGATAGAGACACAGATAGAGAGAGACAGATAGAGAGAGACAGAGAGAGACAGATAGAGAGAGACAGAGAGAGACACATATAGAGAGAGACAGATAGAGACACAGATAGAGAGAGAGACAGAGAGACAGATAGAGACACAGATAGAGAGAGACAGAGAGAGACACATAGAGAGATAGAGGCAGATAGAGACACAGCTAGAGAGACAGATAGAGACACAGATAGAGCGAGAGAGAGAGAGAATCCTTGTACGTTATTCCGAGCCTGTTTCGGACGGGCAGGAGTGCAGGAGCACTCCGGATTCCTCCCTGTATTAATCTCAGTGGAATTTCAAAGTAAACACTCTGTCCGTACAGCTGTCCCGCTTCCCGACTACACACGGCACTCGAGAGACAATCTGGAATCTTAAGCACTCAACATCAACACCGAGCACACGGAACACGGCGTTCAATCAAAAAATAATCACCGGGAGGTTAAATCCGTCTTTAATTATTCAAGGAAGAAAGATAGAGAGAGAGCAAGAAAGAGAGCAAGAGAAACAGAGAATGAGCAAGAAAGAGTCTCAGAAAAAGCACAACCAAGCGAGAATGAAAGTGAGCGAGCGCGAAAGACAGAGAGAGACGAAGAGGAAAAGACAGTGAAGGAGGGAGGGGGGTTAAAGCTGAGTGATTAGAACCAGATTGGGAAAGAGTGTTAGCTGATACCTCAGAGAGAGAGAGAGAGAGAGAGAGAGAGAGAGAGAGAGAGAGAGAGAGAGGAAAATGAACAAAAAGAAAGAGAGACAAACAGACACAGAAGAGATGCAGAGCAAGAGAAGGTGGATGAGAGAGGGAGAGAGGAAGTGCAGAGCAAGCATGAGGGAGAGAAAGAGAAGGGGAAGACATACAGAGAGAAAGTGAATGAGACAGAAACATGGAGAGAAGGAAGATGTGCAGAGAGAGAGAGAGAGAGAGAGAGCGCACAAGAGATCAAGTACGAGACAGCATGTGTGAGAGTGCAAGAGAGCGTGTGCGTGTGTGTGTGTGTGTGTGAAAGAGAGAAAGAGAGAGAGAGAGAGAGTCAGAGAGAGAGGTAAGAGAGACAGAGAGAGACAGAAGGGGAGAGAGACAGAGAGAGAGAGAGAGAGAGAGAGAGAGAGAGAGAGCGAGAGAGAGAGAGACAAGGGGGAGAGAGAGAGAGGAGAGAGAGGGGGCTCAGAGAGAGAGAGAGAGAGAGAGAGAGAGAGAGAGAGACAGACAGACAGAGAGAGAGGTAAGAGACAGAGAGAGAGGTAAGAGAGAAAGAGAAAGAGGAGAGAGAGAGAGAGAGAGAGAGACAGAGAGAGAGAGAGAGAGAAAGAGAGAGAAGGGACGAGAGGGCGAGAGAGAGAGAGAGAGAGAGAGAGAAAAGACCTGACAAAGCAGTCTGAAGAAGGGAGCAGCACTAAAGCAGAGGCGACTTCACTCTGTAATGAAGACGTGCCGATTCTCTCAAAGTCAGAAAGAGGAACGTGGTGCGCACGTCTTCTGTTCATTTCAAACAAAATCAATCACAAAATATTAAAATTAATAACAAAAACAACTTTTGGGGGTATTTTTCCTTGTTTTTCCATAATTTATTCATATTCCCACCAATCAGCTTTGTCTTCCTATCACACAGCCACCACTGACCAGAGAGGGGCGAAAGCATGCACACTTCTGAGCTTCTGTAACATGCGTTGCTATCGACCCGCCTCTTTTCGAAGTGCGGCGTGTGCGTATTTCGAGGAAGTCTGAAACATTTGGAGGGAAAGCACTATCCGTCTCCCTCGTACGACAGGGCTCACAGACGCCCGTGACTGGCCGGCGATCGCTGTGAATGACAGGGAAGTGAGCGTATGAAGTCCCTCCCTCCTGTGAGAGCTCGGCCAGTTAGCTCCTGGCCACGGACGGCTGTGACATTAACCCAGATTCAAACTTGCAATCAACACCAGGATTGACCCCGTTGCGTCCCCAGGATCAACAGCAGATTCTACCCAGGGATGTCCTGAGACTTGATCCCAATGCGTACCCAGGCTCGGCCCCTGCACAACCACACATCCAACTCGCACGTCACTGCATGAATGTCCCCAGACTTCTGCCTGTCCCTGGTCAGGGCTTGCACATGCCTGCGGTCCAATACATTCTCCCAAATTTCTGTCTCCAGCTTCAAAGTCCCACATTCATGCATCAAGAAAAAGCAAATAGAATGAGATATTACTTCACAAATTATTTTCATAAATAAATTCATCTCCATTTCACCCTACTAGGGTGACAGGGAGCCTATCTCAGCCCACTCTGAGTGAGAGCAGGGTAAACCCTGAACAGCTCCAAACCATCAAAGAGGCAAAACACACACACACACACACACACACACACACACACATTTAGAACAGCCAATCAGCCTACTGCGCATGTTCTTGGACTGTGGGAGGAAACCCTCACCAGCACGAGACCGACATGCAAACTCCGTACAGAAACGCTGTCGCCCAGCCCGGGGCCGTCTTGTTGTGAGGCGGTCGTGCTGAGCTCTACACCAGCGTCCCCACCCTGATAAATAAAGAGGCAGGAGGCTGTTTCACGTCTTGAGCACAAAACACTCTGAAACCAGGAGATCTGTTCATTCATAAAACTTCCAGAACCTTCTCAAGGAACTCTGCACAGCAATCTCACCTGGCACATGAGAAGCGAAAAAACAAACACAAACACTCGCCGTACGGCAGACATGGGACTTCATCACATCTATTACCCCGTAATAACGCTGTTATTACTATTACTACTACTACTATTATTACTACTACTATTATTATTAATATTATTATTATTATTATTATGATGATGATGATGATGATGATGATGACGACTCTCTCTGTTTGTAATAACACTGTTATTATTATTATTATTATTATTATTATTATTATGATGACTCTCTCTGTTTGTAATAACGCTGTTATTATTATTATTATTATTATTATTATTATTATTATTATTATGATGATGATGATGATGCCTCTCTCTGTTTGTAATAACGCTGTTATTATTATTATTATTATTATTATTATTATTATGATGATGATGATGATGATGATGACTCTCTGTTTTAATAACGCTGTTATTATGATGATGATGATGATGATGATGATGACGACTCTCTCTGTTTGTAATAACGCTGTTATTGTTATTATTATTATTATTATTATTATGATGATGATGACGACTCTCTCTGTTTGTAATAACGCTGTTATTATTATTATTATTATTATTATTATTATGATGATGATGATGATGATGATGATGCCTCTCTCTGTTTGTAATAATGCTGTTATTATGATGATGATGATGATGATGATGATGATGATGATGCCTCTCTCTGTTTGTAATAACGCTGTTATTATTATTATTATTATTATTATGATGATGATGATGATGATGATGATGATGATGATGCCGCTCTCTGTTTGTAATAACGCTGTTATTACTCTGTGTGCGTATAATAGGCTGCTATAGTTTCCTGAAGGACTGGGGAAGGAGGTCTGCGACTACAAAAACAAACATGAAGCTCCGAGTCCGAGCAGAAAACACCTGGCGATGCCTTTAAACAACTTTAAAGTGCCGCGTGCATTCGCCTCAGGAAACAAACAAGTCAACAAATCAACAAAACCAAGCGAAACAGGGCAGGTTCCGGACTGTGGTGATTTAAAGTGATAACTCGGACACAGTCTCGGAGGTTTCGGGTCGGGTTCTGATCCCCGCGGTGAAAACGCTCGACTTGTTGCACGGAACAGAAATTGCAAGGCGCGAGCTCGACTTACTCAGGAGTTCGGTGGTGAGTTCGGATCTCGGAGAACCTCCCGCACTCCTCCAGCGCCTCCCTTTCTCACTGTCCACGCGAACAAAAGCTCGTTCTGAAAGCGAAGAGCCACTCCGGCCGCAGGTCGAACCCGTGGTTCTGAAGGAACCGGACTCCTCTCAGCACCGAGCCGCCGTGTTTACTCCGCGTCCAGCCAAAGCCAGCGGGCGGAAGTACTTCTGCTTCCGATTGGTCCGGGATTTACAACAAGAGGCGGGATTTACGCGTAATCCCGTGTTCCGATAGGCTGAAGAGGAATCAATCACTCTCCACACCTGTCCTGTCCTTGAACAAAAAAAGTCCCGTGATCAATTCTAAATCAGGTGAGACGAAGAAGGAAGGAGTGAAGAAAGAAAAAAAAAGAAGGGAAAAGGGAAGGAAAGAAAAGGGAGAAATAAAGAACAAAACGAACGAAGGAAGGAAGGCTTAAAGAAAAATGAAGAGAAAGAATGAATGAAAGAAAGGAAGGAAGTAAAGAATGAAAGGAAGGAAAGAAAGAGTACAAGAAAAAATGAAAAGAAGAAGAAGGGAAGGAAAGAGCAAAAGAAAATGAGAGGAAAGACAGCAAGAAAGAAAAAAGGAAGTGAGCAATTCAGGCGTATGATGAAGCAAAGCTTGGGAA
>CM045730.1:70212846-70232846 GCA_024760905.1 Plotosus lineatus
AGAGATAAAGAAACATATGGAAGAATCTACTACTCACATGTTCCTCTCTTCACTCTCTGCATTGATGGATCTTCTCTGTACAGTCGAGATCTGGGGATCTCCCTGGACAAAGCCTGGGAGAAACCATGGACATCACTTGTCCTTCTCTTCTATTACTAATCTCTCTCGATCATGTCCAACTGATCCGTCCATTTCTTTCCACTCAGGCCACACAGATATTTTTTGAATCCCTTGACATCTCAAGACTAGACCTAGACTACTGTCCCTCACTCCTGGCAGGTCTATCTTTGAGTGCCATTCAACTCTCCAACTTATCCAGAATGCAGCTGTATGGCTTGTTTTCAGACGTCTGTCTCCATTGCTTTAGGGGCAGTGGTGGTCTAGTGGTATAGGGCGCTGGATCGCTGATCCTAAGGTTGGGGGTTCGAGTCTCCACAAGGCTGCCACTGTCCCCCCAGTGCAGCTAACTGGGTTATCAAAGGCAGGCCATGTCTGTCACTGTCTATGGTGAGAGGTTCATGTAAAAGAACCATTGCTGACTTTCGTCAAAGGAGTCGGCTGCAAAGCCGTCAGCGTGTCTCTGTCCCTTGCTAAAGGGTTGTGTCAGGAACGGCATCCGACGTAAAAACATCTGCCAAATCAAACTTGCAAATCATTCGCTGTGGCGACTCCTGAAAAAAGGGGAAAAGTCGAAAGGAAATCTCTGTCTCCATTGCTTTCCTGTAGCTGTTTGCATCAAATCCAAAACACTAATGCTGGCCTACAAAGCCAAAAAATGGACCTGCACGGTCCTCCCTCAAAGCACTTATCACAAACATTCATTTTGAGAGCATCGTCATGCTAATCAGGGTCATGAGGAGACACTGGGTGAAGGTGGAGTATACCCTGAACATCTCACCAGGGAATCACAGGGTCAAAACACAACCATTCACACGTACTTTCTTTTTAACCCCGACCCCGTTCTCCGTAATTTAGTCTTATCCAATTCCAACCCATCAGGAATTATTTTTCCGATCACACCACCATCACTGGCCAACAAGGACCAAAAGCATGCACATACACCCTTTATGACATGCAATGCTAGCCACCCGCCTTTTTTTGAACTGTGCCACATGCGCAGGGGCGGTCTAACAGTGCTAACCGTCGTCTAGTAAAAATGAGCTCACAGACACATGATTGGCTGGCAATCGCTGTGAGTGACAGGGTAGTAGTGAGAGTAGGCCGTCCCTTCCTCCCGTCAGAGTTCAGGCAATTAGCTCCCATGGACTCCAGGTCACCGAAGGCTGTGGCATTAAATTGGATTTGAACTCACAATCTTCGGGTTCGTACTCACTTTCATACCTATGGGACAATTTGGAATGTGGGAGGAAAGTGGAGTACCCAACGAAACCCATGCCATCACAGGGAGGTCAGCAATGGTTCTTTTACATGAACCTCTCACCATAGACAGTGAGAGACATGGCCGGCCTTTGATAACCCAGTTAGCTGCACTGGGGGGACAGGGACAACCTTATGGAGAGTTGGACTCGAACCCCCAACCTTAGGTCAGTGATCCAGCATCCTATACTGTACCACCAGGCCACCACTGCTCTAGTGCATACATAAAACACCCTGAGCCCAGAAATCAACACAGACCCTTCTTCTGTAAAGTGGGCATGCTAACCACTGCACCTTAAGGAAGAAATATTGGGGAAAACATGTGACAAACAAGTGACTGCGAATCGAAGAAAAATGAAAGAGAGGGAGGGTTAATAATTATGTGCTCCGTGCAAAATGACACAGGCGCTCCCTCTAGTGGCACGGAGCTGTAAATCCATGCGCCTGATTTTTTTTTTCCTTTCTTTCTTTTACATTTCTCGTATGAAAATAAAAACACCACAGTAATATCAGTACAGTATTTTATACAGGTACAGAGCTGAGTTAATAACCCTTACTTATACATTATTAATAATTCAGTTGACAACATTTATATAAAATAATAAATAATTTTATTTTTGCAGTAAATATTTTTGACTAACTTTTACATTTCATCAATTTAATATGGGATAAATCTTTCTATATAATCACAGACACCGCATACCTACAAAGATCACATGAACAGGATACACGCACTGAATAACCCGATTATGCTGTTGTTCCTTTATCAGAACGGAATTAATCCGGTATTAAATAACACTCAGATAATTCAGAGAACTGATCAAATCAAGTGGCCCTTGAAGATTGCATCAGAAGTTTTTATTTTTAAAAACTCTTCAGTTTCAGTAATTTTCAGAATTTAAAGAACCTCAAGTCTTGAGAGGTGTGGGCCTCCCAACCAATCAGATCGTATGTTAGGGGGTTGAGTAAGAAAAACGGACGTGACCATAAGTGGTGTTGAAAATGAGAGAAAAATGAAGTTCTGTCCCCTGCATTCATGTAAGTGTTTAGAGTTTAACTTGTACTTCAAGTCTCTGAATCACGGCCGTCACAATAACTGTCAAGATGGGAATTGTGACGGATGTCCCGATGGGTGGATGTCGTGATGGATGTCCCAAAGGGTGGATGCTGTGACAAATCTCCCACTGGGTGGATGTTGAGATGAAATGTCCCGATGGGTGGATGCCGTCCTTGATGGATGTCCTGACGAGTGGATGCCGTGATAGATACCCCTTATGTATGGATATCGTGATGGATATAACAATGGGCAGCACTCATGTTTGATGTCTCCGGTGGATGGATGTTGCGATGGATATTGTAATAAATGTCCCTGATGAGATGTTTTGATGGATGTCCCTGATGGATGGATGTCTTCGATGGGTGGACGTTGTGAGGAATGTCTTTGATGGGTGAATGTCCCTGATGGATGTTGTGATGGATGTTCCTGATGGCTGGATGTTCCTAATGGGTGGTGTGATGGATGTCCCTGATGGGTGGATGTTGTGATGGGTGCGATGATGTATGTCCTTGATGAGTGGATGTTCTGATGGGTGTTGTTTGGTGACCATGTGATAAATGTTACACACTGAGCAGTCCTGTAGTTTTGCTCTATGGTGACGTAGAGCACAGTGATGTCTCAGGAGTGTTTGGGGATCTTCACCACCAGCTCCATAGGGTCAGTGTGCTTGTTGCTGAAGGCTTGGCGGATGGTTTCCACTGCATCCTGGTGTGAGATGCCGTGTAGAGATACACCATCTACTGACACCAACTCAAAGCCAGCCTGAGCGAGAGAGATTGAGAGAGCGAGAAAGAGAGAGAGAATTCTGAATTAAATTCACAATAACAGAATGGACTAAAATTCTGTCTCGCACATATGCATATATCTCGCATATGGCTGTAACTAAGATCTCTCATTATAACGAGGATTCAGACCTTCAGCATGTTGTTTGCAGATGCAGCTCCTCCTGGAAATATCTTCTCAATTTTAACCACGGGCTGCACTCTGGACTCCACGCCACCCGAGATACTGATCCCTGATCATTTCAGTGTGTGTTTCACCAGGATTAATACAGTGAACAAAAAACAGGAGTAAAATTAAAACTAGCAGTGAAATGAAATAAAATTTAAAAAATGATTTGGCCCTCCCTGAATCACCAACTTATTGTGGTGGAGGGGTTTGCGTTATCTTATGATCCTAGGAGTTATGTTGTCGGGGGCATAATGCCCCAAGTAGGGTCACCCAAGGCAAACAGGTCCTGGGTGAAGGTCCAGACGAAGTGCGGTTCAGAAAACCTCTATGATGCAGGATAAAATAAAGACACAGTTTCCCTTGCCTGGATGCGGGTCACCGGGAGTCACTGTCAGTTGGGTGGCTGATGCTGACTCTTGGGACATGGAATGTCACCTCTCTGGCGGGGAAGGAGCCTGAGCTGGTTTGTGAGGTGGAGAGATAACGACTAGACATAGTCGGCTCACCTCACCTGGCAGGTCCAAGTGTGTAATGAGGGTCTGCTGGGAATGTTTGGTGGAGTCTCCTGTCCGAGAGGCCTTTAACTCCCAGCTCCAGCAGAGTTACAACATGTCCCGGAGGAGACGGGTGACATGGAATCCGAATGGGCCATGTTTCGAGTCTCCATTGCTGAGGCGGCAGCCCATAGCTGTGGCCAGAAGGTCGTTGGTGCTTGTTGTGGTGGTAAACCCCAAAACCCGGTGGTGGACACCTGTGGTAATGGGGGCCATCCAGCTGAAGAAGGAGGCCTATCGGGTCGTATTGGCTTGTGGGACTCCCGAGGCAGCAGACAGGTACCGGCAGGCCAAACGTGCTGTAGCCGAAGCTGTCGCAATCTCGTGGGAAGAGTTCAGTGAGGGCCTGGAGAGTGATTATTGGTTGGCCTCAAAAAGGTTCTGGACCACCATCCGATGCCTAAGGAGGGGGAAGCAGTTCTCCATAAACAATGTCTATGATGGAGGTGGGGAGCTGCTTACCTCGACTGGGGATGTCGTCGTTAGGTGGAGGGAATACTCTGAGGACCTCTTCAATCCCACCAACATGCCCTCTGTGGAGGAGGAAGACCCTGGGGGTTTGGGCAGGGGTCTGCCCATCACTGGAGTGGAGATCGGGCTCCGGGATTGGATGAGATCCGCCCTAAATATCTCAGGGTTCTGGATGCTGTGGGACTGTCTTGGTTGACATGTCTCGGTAACATTGCGTGGTCATCGGGGTCTGTACCTCTGGATTGGCAAACCGAGGTGGTAGTTCCCCTTTTTAAAAAGGGGGACCGGAAGGTGTGTTCCAATTATCGGGGAATCGCACTCCTCAGCCTACCCGGGAAGGTTTATGCAGGGGTACTGGAGAGGAGGACCTGACCGATAGCCGAACCTTGGATTCAGGAGGAACAATGTGGTTTTCGTCCTGGCCGTAGCACTCTTGACCAACTCTATACGCTCCACAAGACCTTGGAGGGGGCATGGGAGTTTAACCAATCTGTCCACATGTGTTTTCTGGATTTGGAGAAGGCTTTCAACTGTGTCTCTCAGACTATCTTGTGGGGCGTACTCCGGGAGTACAGCATTCCTGACTCGTTGCTACAGGCCATTCGATCACTGTATCACCGGAGCCAGAGTTTGGTCCATATTGGTAATAACAGGTCAAATTCGTTTCCGGTGAGAGTTGGAGTCCGCCAAGGCTGTCCTTTGTAACCAATTCTGTTCATAACTTTTATGGACTGAATTTCTAGGCGGGGTCGAGGTGTTGAGGGGTTCTGGTTTGGTGGCGATCGGATCTCGTCTCTGCTTTTTGCGAATGATGTCCTTTTGGCTTCATCAAGTCGGGACCGCCAGCTCTCAATGGAGTGATTCACAGTTGAGTACGAAGCGGCCGGGATGAAAATCAGCACCTCCAAGCCCGAGGGCATGGTTCTCAGTCCGACAAGGGTGGAATGCACCCTCCGGGTCAGAAATGTCTGGACCTCTTTGCTCGGGTTGCTGCCCTCGTGACCCGACCCCGGATTAAGTGGAAGAAGATGAAATGAAGAAAAAACCCCCCCAATGATTTATAGGAAAACTGCAGGTAAAGCTGAGTTGATTAAAATGAAACGGTTTGATTTTAGTTTTATTTTCCTGTATGATTTGCATTCATTCCAGAAAGTGGTAGTAATGCTTAGGACACTAAAATCTAAAACTAATATTAATTAATTCACTTAGATACCAAATTCATCTCCTTAATCCTACTTGGGTTATGGGGAGGCTGGAGCCTATCTGAGTCAAGTTTGGGCAAAGGCAGAGGACACTCTGAACAACTCATTCACACTCACTCACACCTAGGGGCAAAACCCAATAAGCTTACTGTGCATGTCTGTGGACTGTGCGAGGAAACCAGAGAACCCCTCAAGTACCCACGTTCAACACAGATCCTGGAACGCGAATTCAAACTTAATTACCAAGTTATTATTACGTTATTAGTCATTGGTATTAATATAGCTCAGTGGTGCGGTGGTTAGCACGTACATCTCACAGCAAGAAGATCTGGGGTTTGAGTCCCCTGCTCAGCAAGTGTGTTTGTGTGAGAAGTTTGCATGGGTTTCCTCTGAGTACTCCAGTTTCCTCCCACAGTCTAAAGACATACTCATTAAGCTGATTGGCTGTTGCCCCTAGATGTGAATGTGAACGCCTTCGCACCGAGTCAGCGGATATAGGCTCTGGACTCCCTGTGACCCAGGGATTAAGTGGCTCAGTAAATGAATGAATGAATGCATATTACTGCCAAAGAAAGAAACCCATGCATGCATGGAGAGAATATGCAACCTTTACACAGAAACAACCTCAACAAGTCTGGGACTCAAACCCAGGACCTTCATGCTAGACAGCAGGCTAACCACTAGTGTGGGTTTAATCGAGTCCTCACCCAGTGACTGCTTGGTTTTACTGATGCGGACGGCTTTCAGTTCATACTCCTCCTCATCCAGTTCTTGCACCTGCTTTTCCTTGCTGTGTCCCGTAGAGGATGCCGCAGCACTCGACGATCTCGTGAGAGGGCCGAAGACCTGAGACAGTCGTGGTCTCCTGCGACGAGGTGTTTCCGCTACGGTGAACAAAATGTCCCGTCCTGTTCCCACATTACTACTCGCTTTGCTTTCAGTGTGTACGTTTCGGAAAGGAGACCTCCCCCTTCTCGAGATGGCGTTTTCCTGATGCGGTACAAGCTCAACATCTGTAGGAGGAGGAGGAGAGTGAGAGTTTTGTGTCAGTAGCCAGTTGGGGATTGGTGGAGATGATTTGGGTGGGTTGAGGGATTCGGAAGGGGAGTACAACAAGTCTACGGGAACATCCTGCATTGGGGTAAAGGACACTCGGGTAGGTTCCTGGGTCTCGATTTGCGTCTGAGACAAACGGAGACGCTGTAGTTGTTCGAGCAAACGGTTCGGTCTGTCCACATCCTCAGTTGCTTGGAGCTCAAACCCACCATGCTCATCTGAAACACACACACACACACACACACACACACACACACACACACACACACACACACCTTGGAGCATCTCCAGTCTAACAGGTTACAAATGTGTCCTAATGTTCTGATCTTAGTTCTCACCTGGTACAGGTGTGATGAGGTGGCGCTTGGGGGTGTGGCCTGCCTTGGGAGAGCGCAGAGGGGATGAACGTCCTACCAAAAAATATTAATAATAACTGTTCTAAATCTAACAAGTCATGAAGGTGTGGTTTGAGATTTTTTTTTGGAGCACCAAGCACAACAATTAACACAATGCTCGAACAATTAGCTCCGAGTGTGTTCCACCGCCCCAAATACGCAAGCGCCGCAGATCAAAAAGAGGTGGTTGGATAGCATCACGTGGTATGTGCATACTTTCACCCCTCCCTGACTGGTGGTAATTGTGTGATGGGGAAGGCAAAACCTGATGGGTGGGAATTTAAACGACTAAATTAAGGAGAAAATGGATTCCCGGGATCGGTGTGCTTCTGTGTGGAGTTTCCATATCGAATAGAATAGTCTTTCAGGTTGATTTTTATATTTCAGAGTGATATTAGTTTTACACGTGGACAAGCAAGAAGGTCCTGTGATTGAGTCTCACTTCTGTGCGAAGTTTGTATATTCTTCCCGTGCTTGTGTGGGTTTCCTTCGGGTACTCCGGTTTTCATCCACCGTCCAAAGACATGTACAGTAGGCTAACTGTCTGTTCTAAATCGCCCCGAGGTGTGAGTTTGAATGTTTGTGTGTATGTGTATGTGTGTGTGTGTATGTGTGTTTTGCCTGCCAATGGTTTGCCTGCAAATGGTCTGGTAAGCTGTTCAGGGTGTACCCCACCTTTGCCCAGAGCCAGTTGAGATATGCTATAGCATCCATGTGACCCTAGTAGAGTGCTTCTCAATTATTTTCTGTACCCGCCCCGCCCCCCCAGGAACAACAAAAAGAAAATTTCATGCCCCCCCACCGCACCGTGAGTGGCTATAAATAGTATTATTTGTCTATAAAATAGTTATTAGTACACCCCTGCATAACATTGTATCTTTATTAACATTAAAAATAAAAATATATATAGTTCAACTGACAACAAAGAAAAACTTCATTAACATTGTTTTTTAATCTGTAAGAGAAAAGATTTAAAGTGCACCAATGTGCCTGGAATACAGTAAAAACAAATATATCATCATCTAAACTCAATCAACTTATTTATGTCTTAATATCTCCGACTCTCTCCACCTTTCTCTTCGTTCCTGTTAGAAAAAATTCCGTGTTGTTTCTTGAGGGGTTGTTTCCTGCACTTCATATTGTTTGCTCGTGCGAAAAACCGCTACGCCATAGCGTGACAATGAGAGCGCCACTGCCAACTAGTGGAGTGGAGGTGCAATTACACTTAATTCTTGTACACAATTGCAGAAAAACATGGTCATACGCACTCCCCACAGCATCACACACACACACACACACACACACACACCCCCCGACATCATACCGTGCCTCCGCACTATTTGAGAAGCACCGTCCTAGTAAAATTAAGAAGTTCAGCAAATTAAATGGATATTACTGCCCCCTTCTGGAATGAGCTTATTCTTGCAAGCCAAATAGCTACATACAATTAATTCCTTGTTTATTTATTTGATATTATTATTATTATTATTATTATTATTATTATTATTATATGTCAGAAGATTTTGGATTTTGGACAGGACCATGTAATCAGAGTAAATATAAAACTGTACAGTGTAAGCAGCTGTTGATGCCTTCCTCCATATTTCTGAACTTACGAGAGCGTTTCTTTAAGATATCGTAGGCTTCCTCCTCAAATGCTTTCACCATGCTGTTAAAGTGCTGAAGGTCTTCCTTACGGATGAGCATCCTGAAATCAGAGCATCGTAGAGGAGTCGGATTATTATTTCTGCAAGTAACAGTAGAAATGACGGCGTGTGATTCCTTTTAATAGTCCAGAGAACATCATGACGCTTCAGTTTAATCACCTGATCTCTCGCAGTAAGAGGAGCTTCTCGGGTCCGTCCAGAATGGCCAGTAGGGGGAGCACTAGACACTTCAACTCTCGTTCTGCTGCATACTGAACAAACACAAAGGAGGCTTCATATACACCAAATGCTGCATGTTGAAATGAGGAAAGGAGCTGATTGGATGGAGAGTGATGTCAGAAACCATTACCCGCTTACAGATCTCTAGAAGCACGGCTACGTCTTCCTCCTCCAGTAGCTTTGTGGCCATTTCTTCCACCTGACTGAGTACTTCTTGATCGGACAGCCGGCTGCCTGTTGCACCTTCAGACAAAGACCTTGTTTATCATTCTGGGAAACACAAGTTTTCCAAAACTCCTGCGCCAATATCCCATCCATCGTCTTACCGCGATCAGACTCGGCTCGGGATGGTGACTGTGAACGCTCCCTGGATGATCTCCTCTTCAGAATCAGGCCGAGGAAGGTTTTGGATCGCTGTAAGGAGAACCGGCTTTCTTCTTTTCCTTCCTTCTGCTTCCTCTGTTCTTCTTCTGAATATACGAAGACAGACAAGGAGAAGAAGAAGAAACACACTCAGATTTTTCACATTTAATTTCTAACTAAGCATCAAAGTGGGGCAGTGATGGCCTGGTGGTATAGGGCGCTGGATCGCTGATCCTAAGGTTGGGGGTTCGAGTCCCACTCTCCACAATGCTGTCACTGTCCCCCTAGTACAGCTAACTGGGTTATCAAAGGCCAGCCATGTCTCTCACTGTCTATGATGAGAGGTTCATGTAAAAGAACTTGTAAAAGACTTTCGTAAAGAGGAGCTGCAAAACCATCAGCGTGTTTCTGTCCCTTGCTAAACTTTGCAACCCCTCTGGGTTGTGTCAGGAAGGGCATCCGACATAAGAACCTATGCCAAATCAAATGTGCGAATCAGATTCGTTGTGGCGACCCCTGAAAAAAAATGGAAAAAGCCGAAAGGAAATCTCTCATCATTTCTAACTAAGCATCAAACTGTCCAGTTATACAAACCATAGCTCACTCACTCATTTGTCAAACTGATTACTCCTACTAGGGTCACATTGAGGCTGAAGCCTATCTCAGCCGACTCCGGCAAAGGCAAGGTGTGAACAGTCTGTCAGACCATTGCAGGGCCAACACACACACACACATCCATTCACACTCAGAACTGAGGGGCAACTTGGAACAGCAAATTTGCCTAACATACATGTATTTGAAATGTGGGAGAAAACTGGAGCACCCAGGGAAAATCCTCTGCACAGAAACGCCCTCGCCAGGCCCGGGACTCAAACGCAAGACCTTCTTGCTGTGAGGCAGACATGCTAAGCCATACCATGTGTCTATATTCAAAAACCTGAGACGGTCATGTGACTCTGAGTCCTCCGAATGGGTGGAGCTGGTCGGCTTAGTGCCATCAGAAGAGATGTTTTCCTCCTCTCCCTTCGCTCATCTCCTCCTCCATCGTTCCGGATAGCCGAATCCTGGAGGAGCTCCGTTGGGCCGCGGCTCAGACTCCTTTCAGTGTGGAAATCATTTCCTGTGAGAAAAGTGCCTTCTGTAAAGCTGGACAGTTCAGTCATCTGGGACCTGAGGGGCAGAGAGAGGGGCAGGGTGGCCTGGGAGAGACCAGCAAGCGAGCTGAGGGGGGTCTCGGAGGACAGAGAGGAGGCAGAGGAGGACCCCTGTGATGAGGTATGGAATGTTCCACTGCTTCCTAAAAAAGTAATAATAAGAATAATAACAATAACAACAACAATAATAATAATAATAATAATAATAATAATAATATCATCATCATCTCTAAAGTTGAACAGCGTTATTTCTGAAAGACTGTGCAATCTTACGTTTATCAAACCAGCTGTACTCTGCTACGAGTTCCTGATAGGCCGGGTATCTCCCCGCCTCCTGTCATTCAAACAAGACTCAAGTGAAGAAAGCAGATGTTTACAGGAAGTTCAGTGAGAACAATGGGAATGAAGACAGTGCAGTGTTTATGATCACAGCTGCAACACTCAGCTCTCAGGTGAGACGGGTGTGAGATACTTATATGAAAGCTACATCTCTGTTTAACCCTGTCCTGCCCTTGGAAGTCCTTCGAAAGCCACACCCTCCCCCATACACACAAGATCCGATCTCAGTACGGGTTCATGCACGGTGGAGGGCACACATGAGCGGGAAGACATGGAAAGATTTGATTGGATATCTACTGTGAGGCAGTGATTAGTCCGTGGCCACAGATGACCGGTTCAGTTCAAAATGTATTCGATGTTGCACTGTTAAGGCCATTTTAACTAACAGAACAATTTGTGTATGCAGCTAAAAATTACTAACCACAAATTTAGCACTCAGAAAAGTAGGGATTTATTTTCCCTTCAGCCCACAATTGTCTGGTCGCTGGCATTCAAGTGTTTTAAAGTGGCAGCTGAACCGTTTAAACATTTGCCACCCGATCCTACAGCATGATAAATAATACACACAGTACTGACCAACACACACACACACACACACACACACACACACACACACCCTGTAAGGTACACTACACTTACAGATCTTACAAATTAGCTGCTGTTTTGCTTTAATGTTTAATACAATGTGTGTGTTCACGCACACCTTGATTGTCAGTATGACGTGATGTTTGCCCTTCAAGACTTCCACGGCTCGACTGTGGGTGATATCCTCAAAGCTCACACTATTGGCCGACAGGATCTGATCACCCATCTTAATCCCACCCTGCTCAGCCAGTCCTCCTGGATCTAGCCTGCACGTGTAGACACACACACACACACACACACACACACACACACACACACACACACACACACACACACACTTCTCTTTATAAAAATGTCAATACAGTATTCATGTAAATCTAGTAATTGTTACATTTTTCATATACACGGGAGCAGCTCACTTAGATATAAACAGACTCTCAGACAGAGTTTCTCACTTGGAGACGTAGATGCCGAGGCCGTACTCTGTTCCACCGCGGATGTTCAGGCCAAGGCAGGGCTGCGAGAGAGACGTGTGCAGGTGAACCGTACGACACAGAGCACTGTCGGTGCGGCTTTCTGACAGAGACACACCCCCTTCCTCCACCACCATCCTACGGTGGATCAGATCTACCCTACACACACACACACACACACACACACACACACCGTAATTCCTCAGTTGTTTCCTCTGTTTATACCGTGTTAGGGTTGATAACATCCACCATCATGACTTCCCTCATTACAGCACGAATATTCAGCATCTCAAACATCAAATAAATTAGGAGTGGATTATTAATCTAATGAGTAATTACTAACTCACATTTACTGAACCACTTAATCCTGCTAGGGTTAAAGGGAGGCTTGAGCCTATCCCAGTCAACAGTAGGCAATGGCAGAGTACACCCTGAACACCTTAGCAGACCATCACAGAGCGATAGACACAATCCATCACACACACACATTCATACCTAGGGGCAATTTGAAACAGCTAGTAAGCCTAATGTGCCCAAGGAAACCCATGCAAGAGAAAACATACCCGGGCCAGGACTTGAACCCTGGAGCTTCTTTTTGTGAGGCAGATGTGCTAACCACTGCACCACTATGCGCCTACTCATCAACAGCTGATCCAAATCAAGTGACAGAAAGATTAAGTATTCCATTTTGTCTGTCTGTCTGTCAGTAAGAAAGAATAGGTGTGTTACCAGCTCTTACCAGGTGGTCTTCTCATTGGTGTATCTGACCCCAGGAATCCACCCCACTCTCTGGAGGACCAATCGGAGGCGACGGTGGCCCATCATTACTTTCACTGCACTGCACATGCTGATGTTCTCCAAACTGATACCATTCACTTCCATTAGCTTGTCCCCCACACACAGACCTGCCTTCTCTACACACACACACACACACACACACACATACACACACACACACACACACACACACACATACACATAACGAGAGAGTGAGTTTTCTCTGCACAGTAATATAATTAATAGATAGAGCTGCAACTGGAGCTCTCTTTCCTCTTCACACACACACACACACACACACACACACACACCAGCAGGACTTTTGGACTCCACTTTGCTGACAAAGATGTTGAGGCCATGCTCAGCCCCTCCACGAACACTGAAACCCAAACGACCATCTTCTGTCTGATCCACTGTTACTGCCACTGTCTCACCATGCAGCTCATCTGTAACACACACACACACACACACACACACACACACACACACACACTCAGAATTCAGGATTCCGACAGGACACACAATCACACACAGACTCACCTTCTGCAACGGTGTTTTCACCACCTGGCTTTTGTGTTTGAGACAGAGATCTGTTTCTTTGATGATCCCATTGAGGGGTTGTGAGCTGCTGTGGACTTCCCATACTGTGTGTGTGTGTGTGTGTGTGTGTGCGTGAAAAGGTCACATCAGTAAGATGTCCCGTGTTTGCCTCATTTCCCCTCTATATCGTCACTGTTCCGACTCTCCCATGTCTGTTTACATGAAAAAAAATCTTCACATAATCAGTACAAATGTGAACAATACACACAGCTATTGTTTTTACTTTTAGATGTTAACGAGTTGGGTAGTTTTAGAGTTAGATAGCAATATAGGGAGGTAGACTGGCCATTCAATCTAATGTTGTTAGGATGTGAAGAAATTACCTGACCTGACTTTAAAAGGCTGACTTTAATATCCTGGCTTTTTTTTTAATTGATAATGTAAAAATTGCAGCGTTTATATCACGGGGCAGTGGTGACCCGATGATAGATTGGGGGGTTCAAACCCCCCACTATGAATGTGTTTTCACTGTTGTCCTCCCAGTGCAGCTGACTGGGTTATCGGTCTGTGGTGAGCGGTATGTAAAAGAACCACTGATAGAGAAACGACCCTAATTAGGATGAAGTGGTTCAGAGAATGAATGTTTCTATGACAGTGCACAGAAAGCACAAACAGAACAGGTTGCTATAGTGATAATGAAATAATAATTAAAAAACACAAGGTGTTATGGATGACCAGTCGTGACCTAGTGGTAATGTGCTGAATCACTGATCCTAAGGTTGTGGGTTCAAGTCCCACTCTCCGCGGGTTTTCACTGCCCCCCACCCCAGTGCACCTAACTGGGTTATCAAAGGCAGGCCGTGTCTCTCACTGTCTGTGGTGAGAGGTTCATGTAAAAGAACCATTGCTGGCTTTCGATAAGAGGAACTGCAAAGCTATCAGCGTGTTTCTGCCCTGCGATGGCCTGTCTAGCTGTCCAGAGTGTACTCTGCCTCGCCCGGAGTGGCTGGGATGGGCACCAGCCTCCCCACGACCCTAATTAGGATTAAGCGGTTACAGAAACTGAACAAATGAAGGGCTGTTATGGGTTTTTAGAATCAAATTAAAATTAAATCCAGCACGTATCAACATTTTGGTTACTTCCACTTTTATATGGTTATTAAAAAGGAAATTAGAAAGAATGTGTAAAATTTAATGAATGCCAATAATTGTACTTTTGCTTTTATTGTAGAAAATGCAGATCTTAGTAAATAAAAGAAGCAATTTAATAAATATCACTGTAGTACACTGTTGATCAGATTTAGAAAGGAAAAAGCTGAGCATCATAATGCTGCATTGAAATCAGACTTTTCAGGGCTGTTTCACATGACGTCATTTATAGTGGGCGGGGTTTCATATCACGACAAATTCTTTATTCAAAATTTAAAAAATATATTATTTTATTATTATTTTACAATTTAAGTATTTAGAATTTTAAAAATAATGGCCGTGACTGTAGAAGTTTCTAGTGTATACTAACTTCCGGTCTGATATTTTACATCCCTCACGAGTCTGATTATGAGCACATAAATAAACACACATGCTGCTTAAAACGTTTTCTTATGACTTAATAATGTTAAATAGACTTTTGTACATTTCTGAAAGACTTATTAACAATGACGAAGTTACACAGCGGGAGAAATAGAACACCCTGTCAGCGGTTGTTAGGCAACAGGTGAACCGCAAGTATCTTCACCTGACTAACCCCAAAGACGGAAAAAAAACAAAACAAAACAAGCCCTTTTTCAAACAACACATGCATTGTTAGGTTCGTAAAAATAATCAAAATCAACGTATTATTCTTGTTAATAGTTTTCGGGTTTGTTTTTACCTGGTAGTTTTTCAAAAACGACAAACGACTCCTCATTCATCCCTACAGTTTACTAAGCCCCGCCTCTTAGCACTGATTGGTTGGAACCTTTGTCATAAAAGACTATTATTGGATGAAGTGAAGTCAATTATCCTGGTCACATGTTTGTGTCATGGTAAAGGGAACTTAAAATTATATTTAAATAATTGTGCTTTTGATTGTAAATAAAATCAAGTAAAATATATACATACGCTAAAGATTTTTCTCAATAAGTATTTATTTCATGCATGACTGACTGTGTTTTACATGTAATTAGTAACAGATCAGTGTTTATGATTAAATATGCAGTGTTTATTCTGCTATAGACATTATTGAGTAGCAAAGGTGATTTATAGAAAATAAAGTTGAAATATAAAAATAAAAGCAAGCATTTTACTCAACTTTTTCTATAAAAATATGTATAATACTAAGTAGGTATAAACGTTTAATGCCTATTGGTTGCTAGCTATAACTGTAATTGTGTTTATAATAGAGTACTTAAGAGTGGTGCATAAAGTACCACGAACACAAAACACTGCAAACAGTATAACAGAAAGATTGCAAGAAAATCATAACAATTCTTATATATAAAAATCAAATCAGCTTTTAAATCATAAGGTTTTTAAGTTTAAAGCTTTTCCATTCTGTTGTAATTAACAATCCAAGCTCCTTGTCTGGTGTTTGATTTCATGTAAAAATGCTGGTGTGTGTGTGTTTCTGTGTTTGGGATCATTTGTGGGATGGTAAGGCATCAAAACCACTCGCTCGTGTACAGAGTTTTGAGTCAGTTTGTCATTAATACGCTCCCAAAACCCAAAGCATCACTACAGATACACAACTGCAATATAGAAAAGAAAATACATCAAGAACAGACACAAGTTTTTTCTAAATATTAGGAACCCTAAGAATCTCAGGGGTGAAAATGTATGCACAGTGTGTATATAGGATATGGAACTGAAAGGAAAGGAAAAACCATGACCCTGCGCCCTCGACTGTAGGACTCCATGCTGATTGTGTTCTTCAGCTTTACTCAGCTTTCTGCAATTTCTTGAGCGCCTCTAAGACTGAGCTGAGATCAGCTTTATCCCCAAACTCCTTCTCCTGGTGCGCCATTAAAATACCCTGCAAATAAATGTATACATAAATATTACTAATACTGAGAACACTGATTAAAAAACAACAACATAAATATAGCACAGCAGGCAGCAATGCCCAGGTCCAAGCGATGAGGCTAAAGAAGGGGGTAAGTGGTGATGAAGAGGAGTGATAGTGAGGAAGAAGAGATGATGTCACATAGGGGGTTGGAAACCTGTGAAGTTGTCAAAGAGTGTGGGTTTTTTTTGGAAGAGGAGTGAAGAGAGAGAGAGAGAGAGAGAGAGAGAGAGAGAGAGAGAGAGAGAGAGAGAGAGAGAGAGTGAGAGAGAGAAAGTAACGATGAAGAGAAGTGATGAAGATGAGTGATGTCACAGAGAGGTGCTGCAATCTATGCCAATGATGCAGAGGAAAACCAAAGATGATGAAGAGGAATGATAATGATGAAGAAGACATGATGTCATAGGGATCAGTCAGAATCTATGAAGATGTCACAGAGATATTTTTGACGTTAATATTTTGGGCTGAAAAAATGAGTCTGTAAGCCAAAGCGGGAGAAATCCCGACCAGGTAAATAGCAGTGATGCGCTCTACTTCAAATGCTGTTAAAAAAAAAAAAAAAAAAAACAAGCAAGCAAGCAAACAAACAAAAAAGGGGAGCGGTGTAATAATAACAATAATAATAATAATAAAAGTGACACTTGGATAAATAATAAATAGACATCACCTGATTCTCTGGACCAATTACATACAGGCCTCCGAGTATAAACCCCTCCCCTTTTCTGTTGCCTATGTAACCTTTCCTCCAGGAGCGTAAGATGTTACACCACACATTGATTCGTGTAAGGCCCAGACTCCTGACTTTCCCCTGTGTGGGACTGTAAAAACACCGCTGCAGTGTAAAACAAAAGAAAGAAATATCACTGAATCATGATTTGATTATATTACAAATTTTGATTCATTTAAAAAGATGAATTCCAAATAAATCATGAATCATTTGACAAGCAGAGGCAGTTGGCGGCACAGCGGTGCTGTGATTAGTGTCTGCACGTTCTCCCGGCCGGTGCTCGTGTGGGGGGTCCTCCAGGTACTCAGGTTTCCTTCCACAGTCCAAAGACATGCACAGTACTCTGATTGGCTGTTACAGATTGCCCGAGATTTGAATGTGGATGTGATTGGTTATATGTGCGTTAGCCCTGAAACGGTCTGGTTAGGTATTCAGGGTGTATCCTGCCTTCACCCAGACTTGACTGAAATGGAGACCATCCCAGAACAGCCATTTTTACCTCAGCAAAACCAGAGCGAGCCTTGTTGCTGTTAAAATTTAAAAAAATGTCATGCATTCTGTACAAGACTGCAGCAGAAACGTTCAGGCTTCAGAGGCTTCAGCTCCATTCAGGAAAAAACAATGAGTGCATTGAAATGATGTTAATAAATTTAAAGTGTAAAATATACCGTATAAAATGTGTGTCCGAGTATCGGCTGCTCTACTGTACTCTACCTGAGGGATTCTACTTCCTGAAATACAGCAGCTATGCACACAAAGCTCAGGGACGTCTGTGTGGAGTCTTCATCTTCTCTCTGTTCTTGCGTAGGCTTCCTCCATGTATTCCGGTTTCCTCCCACAGTTCAAAGAAATACACATTACCCTAAATGGCTATTCCAAATTGCCCCTAGGTGTGTGTGTGTGTGTGTGTGTGTGTGTGTGTGTGTGTGTGTGTGTGTGTGTGAGTGTGTGTGTGTGTGTGAGTGTGTGTGTGTTGACCCTGTGATGGTCTGGTGTGCTGTTCGGGGTGTACCAGGCCTTCTTGTTCAGGCTCCAGCCTCCCTGCAAACCCTGGTAGGATTAAGCGTTTCTGTAAATGAACGAATGAGGATGAAAGTCAGTGTGTCTTTCCCTCTCAGACCTTCTCATCCAGGAAGATTTCTCCTTTGAAGTACGGTCTGAAGTCATCTATCTCGGTACTGATGTTTTCCTTCACCACAGCGTACAGAGGAACGCCGACCTCGTCCAACTGAGGCTTCAGAGAGGACAGCTCAAAGGCTTCCTGTTAATAAGCACATGCGTGCACACACACACACACACACACACACACACACACACACACACACACACACACACACACATACAATATTCACTGGCTATATAAATGTGGCACGGTGGCATAGTGGTTAGCACGTCTGCTTCACAGCGAGAAGGTCGTAGGTTTGATTCCCAGCCTTGGGTGTTTTTCTGTGTGGAGGTTCTATGTTCTCCTTGTGTTTGCAGAGGTTTTCCTCTAGGTACTCTGGTTTCCTCCCACAGTCCAAAAACAAACAGTAGGCTGATTGGCAGGTCCACAGTAGATTGATGACTCCAAATCACCCATAGGTTTGAGTGTGAATGGTATGAGTGTTAGCCCTGCGATGGCCTGGCAAGAGGTGGGCGCCAGCTTTCCTGCAACCCGAATAAGGATTAAGCGGTTTGGAAAATAAATGAATGTCCATATAAATACCATATACAGTGCTACCTCACCTTACAAAATTAATTCGTTCCAGAAGTGGTTTCGTAACATGATTTTTTCGTAAGTAGAGTCGCATTTTACATGTAAAAGGCCTGATTCGTTCCAAGGCAAGACATGCAAATCATTTACCATTGGGGTTGAGCAACTATGCCCAAGGTACGATTTCGTAACTTGAATTTTCTTTCGTATTCAGAGAAGAAAATTTTACGTAAAGGTGTTCCGTAACTTGTATTATTCGTTAGTTGGGTCGTTGTAGGGTGAGGTATGACTGTATCATTTTTGCCTTGGGCAGTACAGTGGGCACTGTGGTTGGCACAGACCCCTCACAGTAAGCAGGTCCTGGATACAAGTCCCAAGCTCAGGGAATGTGTTTCTATGTGGAGTTTGCATGTTCTTGCTGTGCTTGCGAGGGTTTCCTCTGGGTACTCCAGTTTCTTGCACTCACATTACACCAATTAGCAGTTCCAAATAGTCCTTTGGTGTGAATGGTTGAGTGTGGTGGTCCTACACTGGTCTATCAGGTTCATTGTTCCCCCCTCCTTGCCCCAGTGTTGGCCAGAATATGATGAAACGGCTTTGAAAATAAGTAATGGGAGTGGTTTTTGTTTCTGCATAATAAAAGGTGACTTGTGTAACCAGTGAATATCTGGCAACCCACCCTCCTGCTAGAAATGCTGCTATACTGTACAGTGGTACCTCACTTTCCGAAAGTCTCACCAAATGAAAAATGTAGGTTATGAAACGCCTTTTCCTAAAATTTTGGATACGAAACAAGTTCACGTTACGAAAGAGCCAGCTTAAAAATTCAAACACGCCATTCAAACATTAAAACGTGCCATTCAAACAGCAGGACATGAAGGTAGCTGGTATAAGAGAAGAAGATGCAAAGGATAGGGTGAGATGGAGGCAGATGATTCGCTGTGGCGACCCCTGAAGGGAAAAGCCGAAAGGAAAAGAAGAAGATTCAAACAACACAAGAGCTGCTCTCCCATCAATTATCTACTTCACACAAGCTGAGTAAGTTTAAATGAAAAGGACCACAATGGTTGTTTGTTTTTTTATCAATACAGATTAAGCAGCAGAAGCAACACAACAAACATAGCACACACACACACACACACACACACACACACACACACACACACACACACACACACACATACCTCTCGGCACAAAGATCATCCTGGTCGTCTGACAGCCATGATGACAGCCCCAGTTTTCTTCCAGAGTGTTTGTGCTTTAAAGCTCTTCTCCTCTGCATCTACAAACACAAGCACATCAGTAAACAACTGGAACACACAAATGAGTCAGTATAAATCTCTTCCCTTCACTATTA
>CM045730.1:70237846-70240346 GCA_024760905.1 Plotosus lineatus
CAGATGGGAAGCTAGTCCATCACAGGCTACCTTCCCTGTATTATTTGTTTTTTTTTTTTTACTGGAACCCATTTATACTGCTGGGTGATGGAGTGTGATGGAGTGTGATGGAGTGTGATGGAGTGTGATGGAGTGTGATGGAGTGTGATGGAGACCTTGGTCGACCTGTTGGTTATCCACCCAGCACCCTATCGACTACAATACTGGTCACAGTTAATAAAATATATTAAGCACATTTTCCTGTCTTTTAATATAAACTGTAATGGATTACTAGCAAGAGAGAGAGAGAGAGAGAGAGAGAGAGAGAGAGAGAGAGAGAGAGAGAGAGAGAGAGAGCGAGAGTCATCTCTCTTCCCTATTTTCAGTTATTCTGTGTTCGGGCTTGTGCTCCTGATGAGGGCGCCTGTGTTTCAAGTTCTTCATTTACTTTATGGACTGTTACTGGGATGTATTTTTGTTTATGTGTGAGTCTGACTGGTGCTCTGTGACTCTTTCTTTCATTTTTTAGTTTGCCTCAGTTCTATTTTATTCTCGCATGTGTGTGATCTGGTTGTTTGATGCAATCAAGCATCATTAGTGGCTAACTAGGTGTGCTTATATGCCAGTGAGGTAAATAAACTGAAAAAATGATTTATTTTTATTTTATTGATATTTATATTGTCATAATTATACACCCAGTTTAAGTAAAACAGCCGCTCAGAGTGTGTGTGTGTGTGTGTGTGTGTGTGTGTGTGTGTGGCAGCCCACTGCCCTGAGTGTATGTATGTGTTCACTTCGGATGGGTTAAAGTAAAGGCAGAAGCAACAATTTCCTTTATGGGATTAATACAGCATATCAAAAAAAAAAAAATATATATATATATATATATATATATATATATAAATAACTCCGTCGAAAATCACGAATGACTCCCTGTTTTGTGTAGAAGTTTACTCTGTAAAGAATGAATGGCTGCTGTATTCTCTCTAGTGCACTTTTCATACATTCATTCATTTTCTGAACTGCTTAATCCTAATTAGGGTCACTGGGAGATCGGTGCCCCTCTCAGCTGACTCTGGGGAGAGCAGAGTACACCCTGAATGGCTAACCAGGCAATCACAGGGCAGAAACAAGCTGATGGCTATGCAGCTCTTCTTTACAAAAGTCAGCAATGCTTCTTTTGCATGAATCTTACACCATAGACAGTGAAAGGCATGGCAGGCCTTTGATAACCCAGTTAGTGCACCGAAGCAACAGTAGTGCCAACCTGGTGATAGTGGGGTGTGAACCCCCAACCTTGAGCTCAGTAATTCAGCACCTTTCCAACACTGCCCTATTCATAGACATGTGCATGTTATGGTCTGTGCTTGTTGGCAGCGTTTAACTCTCTTCTCTCTCTCCCCATACACTGCAGGCGCTGGTGAGGGGCGTGGCTATTACCCACGGGCGAAATGTAGAGAGCACACCTGAATTCACTTAGCCATCAGCGAGATATAAAAAGGAGTGGCGCACTCCTCTCCGGTGTCAGAAGATTGAGCCCTTCATATGATTCCGTCTCCCCCGTAATCTCTCTGACTCCTGGTTACCAGCGCCGTGCTCGACCAGTTTTCCTTGTTGATATATATTTCCCAGTGATTTTGATTTTACGTGTTTGTTTCCCCTCACCGCTACGGTGAGCTCAACTTCCGAGCTCCTGTGCTTCCCCTGTGTTCAAATAAAAGTCATTGTTTCATCGTGCTTGGTCTCCTGCATCTTTGCATCCGACTGATATGGTCCCAGCGTCACAGTGCGTGTGTGTATATATATATATATATATATAAATATATATATTATTCTTTTCCTTTCGGCTTTTACCTTTTTCCGTGGTCACCACAGTGAATCATGTGATTTGCACATTTGATTTGGTTCATAGGTTTTTTCATGGGATGCCCTTCCTGACACAACCCTTTAGCGAGGGACAGAAACACGCTGACGGCTTTGCAGCTCGTCTTTACGAAAGTCATCAATGGTCCTTTTACATGAACCTCTCGCCATAGACAGTGAGAGACATGCCCCGCCTTTGATAACCCAGTTAGCTGCACTGGGTGTGTGTGTGTGTGTGTGTGTGTGTGTGTATATATATATATATATATATATACACTATAGTCATTCATTCATTTTCTGTAACTGCATAATCCTAATTAGGGTCACGAGGGAGGCTGGCGCCCATCCCCGCCAACTCCAGGCCAGGAGGGCAGAGTACACCCTGGACACCTCGCTGGGCGATCCCAAGGCAGAGACACTGACAGCTATGCAGCTACTCTTGTAAAAAGTCAGCAATGGTCAATGGTTCACTGCCAGGTCAAAGAAGTATGAAATAAATAAATAAATAAATAAACAAAAATAAATAAATAAATAAATATTTTCTGGAACCTTTAGCTTTGATCACAGGGTGTAATTTCCAAGGCATTGTTGCAACAAATTTAAGCAAAATAACCCAGATTTCCATCCATAACTTCCATCAACAATGCACACTGAGTTT
>CM045730.1:70245346-70257846 GCA_024760905.1 Plotosus lineatus
TCTGGGTGAGTAATAAGCGACGACAGTGGGTATAACCTTTTAAAATATTCCCCTTTTTCCTGAACTAAGCACACACACACACACACACACACACACACAATTCCAGCTGTATTTATTCAAAGCAGCTTACATTAGCCAAGTGAAAGATAGAATAGCAACAGTTCATAAAAAACACTGAATAATAAACAGAGTCATTGAGATGGTTAAAGGACCATCCCTTCTCCTTCTCAGAAATACTTGTAACCACAATTAAGTGTCACCACACCAAGCTAATAGGCTTCCACCTGTGATCAATTGGAATTATAATTCCTGAATTAATTCAGCATAAAATCAGGTATTCCTAAATTACAGTGCTTGGAAATTTTGCGAAAGCAAAATGTGAACTATGGGTTGCAAGGCACCGTCAAAAGACTTCAGAGATAAGTTGTGGAGAAGTACATACCAGGAGATGGATACTTCACTTCACCCTTAACATCCGAGGATGTCGTTGGTGTGCCTTCATGGCGAGACTTGGTCTGATTTGGCCTGGCGGAGCCCATCCCTCTCCAGGTCGTAGAAACACGCTGACGGCTTTGCAGCTCCTCTTTACGAAAGTCAGCAATGTTTTTTTACATGCCTCTCACCATAGACAGTGACAGACATGGCCCGCCTTTGATAACCCAGTTAGCTGCACTGGGGGGGGGGCAGTGACAACCCTGTGGGGACTCGAACCCCCAACCTTAGGATCAGCAATCCTGCACCCTAACCACTAGACCACCACTGCCCACGAGATGGATACAACACATTTCAAAGTCTATCAATCCATAGGAGCACAGAGAAAACCAGAACACAGAACTTTGGTACCATCTGGACCCTTTCTGGATCAGGTCATTGTGAAATGACCTCCTGGGGTGATGGTTCTCATGCAGTGTTCCACCAAGAACCACCAGAATCTCTATTCTGTCTGTGTTGCAGAGGTTGCCAAGTGTAAGATTTTAATTTGATGAGATTCACCTCGACCTGGTGAGGTTTGTCTTTAAGAGTTTGGTCTAGCTGTAGAGTGAGGAGTGGCTCTCTCTGAGGTCACTGCTGTTCTTCCTCTCTCTTACCCCTGAAAAGATGGATAAAGCCAGATTGACGGTGGCAGATGTAGGCGTGTGTCTTGTTAGCCAGTGTTAAATTTATTTTACCTCTTGCTTTGCATTTAATTTTATGTCACTCTGAGTCCTCAAAACCTGGAGAGCAGAGGTAGCAGGAAACTCTTTACAGAGGCTGCCAACAGGTATCAGTAACTTCGAACCCGTTAGAGGAACTTTTGTAAGGAAAGGTCATTGTGTGCATGTGACAACAAATACTGTAAGTCTTGTATGGGAAGGTTGCAAGAAAAAAGCCACTTCCCAAGGAAAGCCACATTGAAAGACCTTGAAGATTCTGAAAATATTTGCATCGTTCACCTGACTGGTACCTGTCGACAACTTTATCTCTGATATTCTTTAACTTTTTTTTTTAGCCTCAACCTGGCCAAATAAAGCAGTTCTTCAAAAAATATCTGCCACGCCTGTATTTGCTATTTCTCCATACATATGGAGATCACGTATGAAGAACAGCTTGGACTCTGGGCTAAATTGCCTGCCATGTCTCATGGTAAATATTGAAGGCACTTGATAACAGTTAGCAGTTTGTGCTAGCTTATAAGCAGTTACAAATAATTTTTGATTCATGCTAAAAAAAAACCCAATTAAGGACATCTTTTTTGATAAACAGGAAGTTACACGGTGTGAATAAAAGTCAACCACGCCTATGTCTCAGACATGCAAACCAACCAGCGATTAGCAGGGTGCCAGACCGGCTTCAGTGTATTCAAGTATTATTTTCAAGTGGTTGTATTCAAGTATTATTGTGCCTTACTTCGTTGATATCATTAAATGGTTTGTCGTGCTTTGCTGGTTTCACGGGGCAATTTTCATCTTGTAAATTCCATACGTAACACACTCACCTACTCCGCCATCACAGCATCAATGCTGTTTTCCCGTACACATGTGGACTGGCATTAAATCATCAAGCATATATGTCTCTCATGCATATTCATGAGGAAAACTGAGATGTTTACAGCTAAAATAAATTGTAACATCCTGGAGGTACCATCGCAAATAATCAGCAAAAGTTTGCTAAAGATGTCGGGATAAGGTAACGCTAGCTGATGCTAACACTGAAGATCGATCGCGAAATACCAAACATGCTAATATAGTGTATGCATAATTATATATTTCAAACATTGTCATTTCACTGATCTCCTTACAAACAGGACGGTTTAAAAAAACACTGAGACGAGAGTTCAGCTCACTGTATTTCTGGTGCTTTTGTTTGCTATTCCACAGGTGGATGCGAGTTACGCACAAACCTGACGTTGAGCTTCGGGAGTTAGTGATCACATCTCCTTTGTTTGTTTATTAAACCAACTGGAATTCTTCAATAAACTTTATTCATTCATTCATTTACTGAACTGCGCAATCCTAATTAGGGTTGCGGGGAGGCTGGTGTCCATCTCAGCCAATTCTGGACGAGGGCAGAGTACACCCTGGACGGCTCACCAGGCCATCGCAGGGCAGAAACACGCTGACGGCTATGCAGTTACTCTTCATGAAAGTCAGCAAAGGTTCTTTTACATGAACCTCCCACCACGGACAGTGAGAGACATGGCCGACCTTTGATAACCCAGTTATCTGCACTGGAGGAGGACAATGACAACCCGTGGAGAGAGGGGCTTAAACCCCCAACCTTCGGATAGGTAATCCAGCACCGCCACCACCGGGCCACCACCGTGTCACCACTGCACACAATAAACTTTACTTGTGGTTATATTCAAGCCTTTATTCAAACCTCTCATCAACCATGTTTGATTCTGATGCTGTTGTTGTTGTTGTTGTTGTTTCAGTAATCTTGAAAAGGGGTTTGATGTGTAATTCTGTGAGGTTGTAGTTTGTGATCTAACGGTGTTGCACAAGAAATTCATTGACTTAATCACTTAACGTAACAGGAAACGTCCTTTCTCTCTAAGTGGGAGGAGCATATGCTCTCTTGCCTGTCAATTACGAGTCAACCATGTCTCATATATGTGGAAGAGGGTGGATAGCGCTTTCTGATGAGTGCTCTGTGATGCACTATGAGGCTTCACGTGTCCTATAGTTTAATAAAGTTCTTCATGAGCAAAAATACAGGTGAATCGTAACAGATGTACCTACGCTCACCAACTGGCCCGTGGTCAGAATCCGCTTGAGAATACAGCCTGCTGGCTTTCTATCACTGAGCTGTTAGTCTATCATCACTTCCTCCTCTGTCTGGCTTTGACTCGGTTATGTCTCACACACTGGTTCAGGATTTATTCTGTCACTTTCGCTCTGGTTTTCACCACTTCGTCTCTCAATGAGAATCTTCCTGATGGGTCGCTCCTACATGTGTGTGTGTAAGTCACTGCTACAATACAACCAAACTTCTCTCGCTTTCCAATCACAACCACCAGCATTGCATCACCATCACGTGGTCATTTTTACAGATGAAACATGGTGTCTGCTGTCCTCACCTCCTCTTCTACTTGGCTTTGACTCGGTTGTGTTTCGCTCACTACTTCTTCCTTTGGTCCTGCTGCGTCATCTACGTTCTCGGAGACTGTACCGTCGACATCTGGAGCTTTCGAGTCCTTTAAATTCTGGGATAATAAGAACAATAATTGTGTGGACGTTTCTCCTGGTTCATCACTGACCTGCGCTTCAGTCCCTCTCTCCTGTACACTGTACAATAATCAGCTGTTATATAGTGAACTACTTCCTATTTCCCTCCTCATCACACTCTCTTTCCCTTTCTTTCTTTCCAGTACTGAGTATAAATAAGTGAGAAACAGAGTATCACCCCTTGATTGGGCTCCGTGGCAGGTTCTACAGTAGTGTTCAGATCTGCAGCTCGAGATGGCGTTCTGTCCACATCTGGCGTGTCCTCAGTCTTTACGTCCTGGAGATGAAGAAACAAGCAGCTGGATTCTCTCTCTTTCCCCCCATCATTTGATTTTATAATTATATAAAAAAAAAACCCTATTCATGGCTTCTGTGAGGTGTAAAGGTTGGTGTAATATAAAGAGAAGACATGATGACACGTGACGGAAAAATTATTTGTTGCTCGTCTCTCCCTGTGTTTCTCCTTCCTAACCATCTTCACCTCCTCATCTGGTGGAGCCTCTGCTGTTCTCTCAGTTTCAGACTGCACTGCTGGTTCTTCTGCCTGAAGTGGAGCGGTGGGTTCTTGTAAAGTGGCTTCAGTTCCATCTTTTGTCTGGATTAGTGGAGATGAAAATAGAGATGAAGGGTGGGATCATTTGGATATAATCCGTTGATGCTGATGTAACCAGCTTTGATGAGCGACTTGTAAAAGGTAAAAACAAAAAAGTCGCCATCATTTATATCTCCATCAGCACGCTCACCATCACCAACATTGATGGTGGAAATTATGGTGGTGGTGGTGGTGGTAAGGTTGGAGTGATGCTGGTGATGGCAGTATAAATGGCAGTCATCACACCCAACCCTTCTACCAGTATAACCATCACAATCTCCACCATCACCCATTCCCCACTATCACCACTACCATTACCACCATAAACACTCCATCATCATCTAAGCCTTCCTTCCATTATCATCATCCAAGCCTTCCTTCCGTTATCATCATCCAAGCCTTCCTTCCGTTATCATCATCCAAGCCTTCCTTCCATTATCATCATCCAAGCCCACTACAGACACTCCTATTACCACCACCATCACCATCATTTCCAACAACACCAACCCCACCATTGTCTTGTTCTCACAGAATTCTTGTACGATGTTCCTCTGCATGTGTGCGTGTCTCCTTCCTCATCAACAGTCATCATCAAGGACCTGCTTCACCTCCTCGTCTGATGCAGCCTCTGCTGTTCTTTTCTCTGAATTGCCAGAAATGAAAATGAAGCGATCACACCTACTCTGGTGAGAATTTTGTAAAGCGTAAAAAGTGATGCACTACCACTACCACCATCACCACAACTCGATCACCCACCACTACCATCACCACCAGCAAAATCACCCTCACCCCAACCCCGCTAAAACCCCACTGTCACCACCAACATTTTCACAATAAACCTTTCCCCAAGAGTTTTCTTGTCTGCACTGATCCGAATCCAGTTTTTTTTGGTTCTCACACCATTCTTTCACTATTCTCTCCTCTGCGTGTGCCTGTGTCTCCTATTGTAATCGGTAAGACATTTCACCTCCTCGTCTGGTGGAGCCTCTGCAGTGCTCTCAGCTTCACACTGCACTGCTGGTTCTTCTGCCTGAAGTGGTGCAATGGGGTCTGGAAGAGTAGCTTCAGATCCAGCAATTGTCTGGATTGGTGGAGATGAAAATAGAGAGATGATGTGGAAGATGAAATTTATATAATCGTCTCACGCTGATGTAAGCAGAACTCACAACGGACTGTTTGCTTTAGGTGTTGCTGTATTCTGAGACAGTCTTATAGGCTGAAAAGGATTTAAAAGAGAAAAGAGCAGAACAGATATAACACAGACGTCACATTTCACAGCGGCTCTGATGGGAGTCGTATGAGAAGTCTGGTTCCTCTTCATGTTTCTTCCTTGCTACCATCGCCATGGGCTTGCTCACTGGGAGTGTGTAGGGTTTGTAGAAGAAATGTTTAATTTATTTTTAAAAATGTTTTACGATACGAAGCTGGTTTGTGACGATGCCAATTGTAAACAGCACTACACAAATAAAACTGAAGTAAATTGAACTAAAAAGTAAAAAAACAACCCTACTACCAGAAATATTTCACTAGTTCCAAGCCTCACCATCAGCATCATACCCAACCCTATTACCATTACTAAAACCATCATGATCTTCACCATCTCCCAACCTCTACTACCTACCATTTCCAATAACACTATCATGACCACCACCATCATTTCCATCATCACCAAATCCACCATTGACTGATCTTCACACAATTCTTCTACCCTTCCCTCCTCTGCACGTGTGTGTCTCTCTTTCCTAATCAATATTCTTAATCAATAACATGCTTCACCTAATCATTGGGGGGGGGGGGGTCATCTGCTTTCAGCTTCAGACTGTGCTGCTGATTCTTTTGCCTAAAGCTGCACTGCTGGTGCATTTGCCTGAGGCACTGCAGTGGGTTCCGGAGTAGAAGCTTCAGTACCAACTTTAGTCTATATTGATAGAAAAGTAAAAAAAAAATGCCTCACAATAATTCTTACCGCCATCACCACCCCCACCATCACTTAGAGCCTACTACCATCACCATAACCAGCACCATCAACCGTACTCCCACTATCACCATTAACCCCAACCCTATTACTACCACCACCATCGCCACAACCCTACCACCACCATCATTTCTACCATCAGTATCAGATCCAACTCTACTACCACCACAATAACCATCAAAACAAACCCTACTATCACCACCATTACTATTTCCATCATCACCACCTGCACTATCAATATCACTCCACCTCTACTACCATCACTATCTCCATGTGCACCATTACCAACCCAACCATTGCCTGGTTCTCACAGAATTCTTCTATTCTCCACTCTGCATGTGTGTGTGTGCTTTCCTCATAATCAACATTATTAATCTGCAACTTGCTTCACCTCCTCATCTGGTGGAGCTTTGGTGTTTTCTAATTTTCAGACTGTTCTGCTGGTTGTTCTGCCTGAAGCAGTGCAGTGGGTTCTAGTGAAGCCTCTTCGGTTGTGGTACTTGTCTGGATTAATGGAGATGAAAATAAAGAGAGGGCAGTGGAGGTCTGGTGGTAAGATGTGGATCACTGGCCCCAAGGTTGAGGGTTCAAGCCCCACTTTCAACGGGTTGTCCACCCCCCCCCCACACCCCACCCCAGTGCAGCTAACTGGGTTATCAAAGGCCGGCCATGTCTCTTACTGTCTGTGGTGGGAGGTTCATGTAAAAGAACCTTTGCTGACTTTCATTAAGAGGAGCTGTATAGCCGTCAGCGTGTTTCTGCCCTGCGATGGCCTGGCAAGCTGTCCAGGGTGTACTCTGCTCTAGCTCAGAGTCAGCTGAAATGGGTGCCAGCCTCCCTGTGACCCTAACTAGTTTTAAACGGTTCAGAAAATGAATGAATGAATGAAAATAAAGAGGTCACATTTCACATCACCTCTGATGAGAGTAAAAAGTAAGAAAAAGCCAGCACTGCAACAATCATCAGAATCAGCCCAACCCCGCTACCATCACCACCATAATTTCTACTACCACCAACCCCACAATTTCTATAACACCTCTTCTACCAGCACCATAACAATCACAACTTATCACCACCCTATTACCCAAACCCTACTCCCAGCAACGCCATCATCTCAAAACTACTTCTACCACCATTATAATTACCCCAACCTTACTCCCAACACCATCAGGATCATCTCAAGCCTACTACCGCCATCATTATATTTACCCTAACCATAATCTCACCATCATCAGTTCCCAAGCTTCTACCATTATCATCATCACCCCAACCCCACCATCCAAACCCTACTCCCACAACCACTACCATTATCATTACTCCAACCCCCAACCCATCATCATCACCATCATGTTCTTCTTCTTCTTAATCATCCTTATCATTATCACGATCATCCGAACCCTACTCGCACCATCACCACAATTATCAGTGCCCCATCCCTACTTTAGATCGATGTTTGGATGTACTGTTAGCCATTTATGGTGATGCAATGTAGCACATTTATAAAATGACAAAAACATTAATCTTCAGTTCAGAAAATAATCATCTTGAATCTCATTGCAGTGGAGAATTGTGAATGTGAATTATCCTACCTTTTCACCACATTCCCCATCATCCTCCACCAGGACGTCCATCTTCGGTGGGTTCATCATCCGTGGTCGCTCTTGCAGTGGAGTGGGAGGGGGTGTAGATACTGGCTTCGGTATGAGCTTTTATAAAAATAAATAAACAAACAAACAAATAAACAATGCATTCAAAAAAACAAACAAACACTAAAATTAGAAATGCAAGCAGTTATGAACAGGGTCCGACTCTGTCAGTTCAAATCCATCTTGATGGCCCATAGTGTAGAAGGGTGTGGCCTCTAAAAGTTCATTATTTTCTGTAATGTACTGATAAAAATTAAACTTTCATATATTTTAGATTCATTACACACCAACTGAAATATTTCAGGTCTTTTATTGTTTCAATTCTGATGATTTTGGCATACAGCTCATGAAAACCAAAAATTCCTATCTCAAAAAATGAGCATATGATGTTCAGGTAGTGTAAACGAGCTATTAACCTAATCATCTGAATCAACCAATTAACTCTAAACACCTGCAAAAGATTCCTGAGGCTTTTAAAAACTCCCAGCCTGGTTCATTACTCAAAACCGCAATCATGGGTAAGACTGCCGACCTGACTGCTGTCCAGAAGGACATCATTGACACCCTCAAGCAAGAGGGTAAGACACAGAAAGAAATCTCTGAGCGAATAGGCTGTTCCCAGAGTGCTCGATCAAGCCACCTCAGTGGGACGTCTGTGGGAAGGAAAAAGTGTGGCAGGAAACGCTGCACAACCAGAAGAGGTGACCGGACCCTGAGGAAGATTGTGGAGAAGGGCCGATTCCAGACCTTGTGGGACCTGTGGAAGCAGTGGACTGGGCTACAGGTGCCGCATTCCCCGGGTCAAGCCACTTTTGAACCAGAAACAGCGGCAGAAAGCGGCTGACCTGGGCTACAGAGAAGCAGCACTAGACTGTTGCTCAGTGGTCCAAAGTACTTTTTTCGGATGAAAGCAAATTTTGCATGTCATTCGGAAATCAAGGTGCCAGAGTCTGGAGGAAGACTGGGGAGAAGGAAATGCCAAAATGCCTGAAGTCCAGTGTCAAGAACCCACAGTCAGTGATGGTCTGGGGTGGCATGTCAGCTGCTGGTGTTGGTCCACTGTGTTTTATCAAGGGCGGGGTCAATGCAGCTAGCTATCAGGAGATTTTGGAGCACTTCATGCTTCCATCTGCTGAAAAGCTTTATGGAGATGAAGATTTCATTTTTCAGCACGACCTGGCACCTGCTCACAGTGCCAAAACCACTGCTAAATGGTTTACTGACCATGGTATTACTGTGCTCAATTGGCCTGCCGACTCTCCTGACCTGAAGCCCATAGAGAATCTGTGGGATATTGTGAAGAGAAAGTTGAGAGACACCAGACCCAACACTGTGGATGAGCTTAAGGCCGCTATCGAAGCATCCTGGGCCTCCGTAACACCTCAGCAGTGCCACAGGCTGATTGGCTCCATGCCACGCCCGCATTGAAGCAGTCATTTCTGCAAAAGGATTCCCGAACAAGTATTGAGTGCAGAACTGAACATAATTATTTGAAGGTTGACTTTTTTGTATTAAAAACACTTTTTTTTTTTTTTTTTTTTTGGTCGGATGAAATATGCTAATTTTTTGAGAGAGGGATTTTTGGTTTTTCTTTACTTTTTTGCCAAAATGATCAATATTAAAACAATAAAAACAATAAAAACAATAAAAGGCTTGAACTACTTCAGTTGTGTGTAATGAATCTAAAATATCTGGAAGTCTAATGTTTATCAGTACATTACAGAAAATAATGAACTTTATCACAATATGTTAATTTTTTGAGAAGGACTAGTATACTGCTGGGTGGACAGAGGCAGACTTGTGTTTAAGACAGTGCTTCTCAAATAGTGGGGTGCGGTGTAATGCCGGGGGAGCGTGTGCGACCCTGGGGAACATGCTTTTCTGGAATAGTGTAAGAGAATTAAGTGTAACTGCACCTCCACTCCACTAGTTGGCACTGGCGCTCATTATCGCGCTATGCTGTAGCAGTTTTTCACACGAGCAAACGATATGAAGTGCAGTAAACAACCCAATGACGTGGAAGACGTGTTTCTTCATGTCATTGAACCAACCCCTCAAGAAACAACATGGAAACATTTCTCACAGGAATGAAGAGAAAGGTGGAGCGAGATGGAGATATTAACACATAAGTACATGGAATGAGTTTAAATAAGGATGTATTTTTTATTTCAGGCACATTGGTGCATTTTAAATGTTAATAAAGATACAATGTTCTGCAGAGGTGTACTAATAACAATTTTATAGACAAACAATACTACAGTATTTATAGTCGCGGGCGGGGGTGTTTTTTCTTCCGAGAGAGAGAGAGCGCGCGCCACAGAAAATAATTGAGAAGCACTGGTTTAAGACCTTGCACAGTAGAAATCTACAGGGGATTCAAACCCACAATCTCTTGATCCTGAGCCCAGCACCCTGACCTCTACACTGTTGCTGCGCATAGGCATTGAACAAAATTACCGCGGTGGATTCTGGACGATCATCTATTTACTGTATTTATAATCTCTGATCAGCACTAACAAGTGATTCCGTATTCAATGGACTTTATTATTATTCTAAATTCACTTATACTAAAGTCTAAAAGGGAAGATGTAGAACACTGTCAAATATTTATGTTTTTAAGGGGGGGGGTTTGGGTTTGGGCTTTGAGGTGTGATCGTGTGGTTCTGATGGCGTAGGGATACCACAGACAATAGAGCACCCGGAACTACTTTCTCTACCGTGGAGAAACTAACACCTGCCCTCAGCGTTCCAGCACATGAACTGAGATAGAAACCTCCTGGACTTCCCCTTTAACCCGAACGCTCTCCCTCTGAGTCCCACCTCCTGCTCAGCTTGTATTCTCACCTCCTCCTCCTTCAGCCATTTCTGATGCTCGGCCTCCTCTCTGGCTTTCTGCACCTCCTTCTCCAACTCCTCCTCATATGCAGCTTTCTGAGTAAAAAGTAAAGAGACGTCACCATGAACATGGGTCCACATTTCATAGCGAGTCCCTGCATAGATAGGTTCTCAGATCAATGTGATGTCATCGGCTCTGCAGACAGACTGCTGATATTTAAACTTAAACACCAAATAAAGACACACCTCCCCTTGGTATTCCGCCAAGAAGCTCCGCCCTGAAACACGCGTGTGCATTTACAAGGCAAAAAAAGATAAACTGTTCTGTGCATGAGTACAAACTCTCCTTGTTGCTGATTGGTTGGAATAGTATTGTGTGGATCATTTCTAGAGACAAACTAGACTGTTCCACATTTACAGAACCAGGGCTGTACATGGACTCAAGACTTTTTTTTTGACACACAAAATGATATTTACAGAATTTGATCAAACGTGTATTGGATTTGTTTGTGGTGAACAGGTACCAGTTTAGCGCTTTCCTGAATTACCCACAATGCTACTTGACTCTCTTCTGATAATTGTGCAATGAGCTCTCACCTTAACCAGTGAGATCAATGCGGCAGTGCTTTGATCCTTATTTCTATCAGACTCTCTCACACCACCAGACTCTGTCCAATCTAGTGGTTCTGGTTCACTAACGGCGGAGCGCCCCGGCTGGGAGTCCCGCTTCTACAAAGTTTTTCCGATAGAAAAATTGCAAACTTTAACTGAAAATTTAGCAGCGTGATTGTTGAAGTTTCCAGGATCATGGGTGGAACATTTTCAGTGGACAAATCTACGTCAACAGCACGGACGATGGCCATTTAACAGTGAATGGTCAAGATGGCGCTTCCTAGAGGGCGATATTGTGGAGTTCTCAGAGTCAAATTGTTTCTTTGTTTGTTTTGTATGTTGTTTTGTTTGTTCATGTTTTGCACTATGCTTGTCTCTGACCGGGCGACCCTACTACAGCTATGAGAGCGCAGTCCTTTTGGACATTTAGAACTGAGCACGCTCATCTCCTATCCTGAGCTAACATGCTACCGCAGCTCAATGCTAGCCGCACCCCGGATAACAATAAACCCAGGCGGAGATGCGGCAGGTGGGTAGGGGCCGAACGACGTCTCCGGCGCTTGGTTAGCAGTGGAAGGTTAGCACTCCCGGTCATACTGCTTGAAAATGTTCAGTCTGAGAAACAAGATGGACGAGTTTCATGCTCGGATTGCGGCGCAGAGGCATCTACAGGACTGCTCCATGCTGTGGTTCTGTGAAACATGGCTTGAGGAGAGTACACCCGACGAGGCGACTACACCCAGCCGGCTACACGGCCTTCAGAGAGGACCGGCGCGCAGCGGCTAGCAACAAGGCCCATGGCGGAAAAACGGCGGATTCTCGTTAAATAAACCTGGTGTCCTGACTGACTGTAGATTATCTCTAAACCTTGCTCTGAGAATGGACAACATCGAACTATAAAGTTGTGGCCATTTTGTTTACCCAGAAAACTATTCATTTTTCCCAAAAAAAACCCCCAAAAAACAATGGGCATAGTGCAATATAAATACAAATATAATATAATATGGTGGCACGGTGGCGTAGTGGTTAGCACGTCCGCCTCACAGCAAGAAGGCCCGGGTTCGATTCCCGGCCTGGGCGTTTCTGTGTGGAGTTTGCATGTTCTCCCCGTGGTTGTGCGGGTTTCCTCCGGG
>CM045730.1:70262846-70267846 GCA_024760905.1 Plotosus lineatus
GAATGGTTATGCGAGTGTCACCTCTGCAATAGCCTGGCAAGCTGACCACAGTACACCCCGCCCTCGCCTGGAGTCAGCTGAAATGGGCACCAGCCTCCCCGTGACCCTAATTAGGATTAAGCAGTTACAGAAAATGAACGGATGAACGGTTCAGAAAATGAATGAATGATGAATGAAGGGATAGTGTGTTGGTGCCGCGGTGACACAGTGGTTAGCACATCCATCTCACAGCAGGAACTTGACAAGAAGCGAGGACCGATGGAGCCTAATGAAACCGCTGATGTCATATGTGATTGTTTTAAAGAGCTTGTAATAAAAATTCACCACAGTTACCCTTTAAGTATTTAAAATTCTTTATTTGTCACAGACAGACGACAAATTTAAAAAAAAAAAAAAGAAAAAAGTTCACCATAAAATATAATGAATTAATATTTGTCAGCTGGATTATATTATAAACCTTTTGACCATTCTATTCTAATATTATTTTTTTCCAATAAAGAACAGCAGAATTTCCAGATGTCCCTTTTAGATACAGGGCGGAGCTGTGCGGTGAGGCGGGGCTTTGATGTGCCGCCGCTCAGTGGATCGTGTCCCTCACAAACTGCGCTGGTATTTGATGCAAATGGAATGTCGCTTTCCCTCTATATATCGCAGATGAAATGCCTTCAAACACTCACATTATATGCAGTGCCTTTTCATAATGTGGAAAATGTATAAAATATATTTCTGTAATGTGTTTAAGCCTCAGATTAATCATAAGGTAAAGTCTGTTGAGTTTTTACACCCGAGCCTAGCGGCTCATCAGGCCGGTTTCCGTAGCATGAAGCGATCAGGAGTTCAACTCCCCCTGGATGGGACACGAGTCCATCGCAGGTTATCTTCCCAGTATATATTACTGGTACCCATTTATATTGCTGGGTGAACAGAGGCACACGTGTGGTTGAGACCTTGCCCAGGGGTCTTAGCACAGTGAGGGTTTCAATGGGATTTTAACTCACAACCTCCCGATCATGAGCGCAGCACTCTAACCACTATGCCACCGGCCCCACAAGATTAATCATAACCCCCTGTACAAAAGTTCCTCGGTGAGGCAAACAGTACCCCTGACTCATGGCAGAGGGTGCTAGTGAGTCCACAGATTATTGCACGACCTGCAATCTTCTTTGTTTGTATTTTATATTTCCTTTACAGCCTGCCTTATTAAAATGGAAGATCACATTTCCAACGAATAGAAAATTCACCACTCTGGGCTTTCAATCAAAACAAGATGTGATAACAAAAGGAAGAGCAACACTGAGATGAAAGGTTTGCTTGAAACATTACCAGTTCTTTTCAAAGAGAGTGGTACACACACACACACACACACACACACACACACACACACACACACACACAAAAAACCCCCAAAAAAACCCTGGCGGTGTGGATGCTCTGCGAGAAAACACCACCGTTTCTGCGTTCCTTGTGTTCTATTTTCAGCGAGTAACAATATCTGGACCCAACTCGAATATTGCGACATGGAAAACCTGCTTAGGATCCTCAACGAACATGAACGATCAGCCACTCACGTTGAAAGCCAGATAGCTTTCAAAGATTTTTGGGGCGTTATGGAGATTTTTATCTCCAGAAGTATCAACACATGGATTCTATGCACAAGTAAAAGTAAATCCACAAACCTTGATTATTTCTTGTTTGAAATGAGCTCAAGTGGAATAAATTTTAACCTCAAATGAAATCTGTGTCACATGTTTGTGCACAGATTGCAGATATCAGATTTAAAACACAACACATTGCCTGTTTTCAATCACATGACAAATAATATTCTATTTTCAGTTCATTTATATTGGTAAATCTGACTCTAATAGAGTCAGTGCCTCACCAGTTACCAACCTCACCGCACGTCACGGCATACAGGAAACAATACAAACTGTTCATAGACAGTTAGGTTCACTCAGTTCAATTTTATTTATACAACACTTTCAGATTTTAAATCTAAAACCTCTAAGGAACGAAAGAGTGGTGATGATGGCTGAGAAAAATTTCCTGAGCAGACACGAGGAAGAAACTCAGAATTTAACTTGTCTCAGCAGACAGTGTGATGATAACCAGTAGCGTGTGTTCTGTATCTGTTCAGTACACAGTGCGAAGTGCGTGTTCAGCGTGAGCGGCACGGGGAACGTTTTAGGTTTATGTCTTCAGGGTCCAAATGAAATGCAGTGGTGGTTCCGTGGTTAAGGCTCCTAGTTACTGATTGGAGGTCCGAGGGTTCGAGCCGAATGATCGGTGTGCTGCCAGTGTTGGGCCCGTAAGCAAAGCCCTTCTCCTCCACTGCTCATCGGTATGAAAATTATAATGTAAGTCACTCTGGATAAGGGTGTCCACCAAGCGCCAGAAATAGACATATGCATAGAGTGTACACTAAATGGGAACGGTGCAATCTGATTGGTCCACTATCAAGACTTGAATCAAAAATGCTTGAATGAAAAAAAAGATGCCGTTTGCTAAGTAGTGTTCAGCTTGTCTCGAAGAGCACAGTTCACCTGACCCGCCTTTATCATGGATAAAATATATAATATCTATTCCATAAACTATTAAATAAACCGTAGAATATAAATTACTCATATTTTAGTTTACTTTTTATTTTGTTCTGTTATTGTATACTCATGCATTTGCAGAACCACTTGATTTTACTAGGGTCTCAGGGAGCCTGGAGCCTATCTCATCCAACACTTCACTGGCTGAGCCGGGATTAATTGTATTTCATCATAGAGCAGAGACCTGAGAGGACAAGCAGGGAAAAATACGACTAACTCCACCCAGACACATCCCTCTCCACGAAGAGTTGAACGGAAACACAGCTGATCCCTGCAGGTTATTAGTTCCTCTCCCTTCCCCTGCTCGTGTCATATCGACCCAATTTCAGCAATTAAACCCTGTCTGGTTTACACTTGTTCTGAGTAAGATCTTGTTGTTGTTGTCGTCCTCGCTGGATCAGAATCACCAGAGTGTTTGAAGACACTGAGTGAAACTCGATAACGAACGTGGCGTAGAAAAGCAGCACGACCATGAGGAAGATCCACTCACACACAGCGGCCGAGTGCTGCGAGCTGGAACTATCCTGAGGGAAAAACACGCCATCTACAGGACAGGAGGTTAAGGATCATCGATGGCTCTGTATGCTCAACATCAAAGGTAAAACTTGTGAATAAATAGAATATCTAATGGTAATAGTGATGAGTAATGACAGTGGGCATGGAAATATTTATTCAGCATATGTCAGTTTGTTGCCTTCCAATCTGGAGAGCAAATAGATTTTTTCTTGGATTTTCTGTAATGGACAAAATAGACCTTCTTCTTCTTCTTCTTGTCCTTTCAGCTTTTCCCTTCAGGGGTCGCCACAGCGAATCATCTGCCTCATCTCACCCGAACCTCTCCATCTTCTTCTCTTACACCAACTGCCTTCATGTCTTCCTTCACCACATCCATGAATCGTCTCTTTGGTCTTCCTCTAGGCCTTCTGCCTGGTACTTCCAACCTCAACATCCTACTATCAGTATACTCACTATCCCTCCTCTGTACATGTCCAAACCATCTCAATCTAGCCTCTCTGACTTTGTCTCCAAAACGTCTTACATGTGCTGTCCCTCTGATGTGCTCATTCCTGATTCTATCCATCCTCGTTACTCCCAAAGAGAACCTCAACATTTTCATCTACCTCCAGCTCTGCCTCCCGTCTTTTCCCCAGGGCCACTGTTTCTAAACCATACAACATCACTGGCCTCAACACCGTCAACACTTTTCCTTTCATTTTTGCCGATACCTTCCTATCACACATCACACCGGACACTTTTCTCCAACCATTCCAACCTGCCTGCACACGCTTCTTCACCTCTTTTCCACACTCTCCATTGCTCTGGATTGTTGAGCCTAAGTACTTAAAATCCATCACCTTCCTTATCTCTGCTCCTTGTAACCTCACCGTTCCTGTTGGGTCCTTGGCTTTCATACACATGTATTCTGTCTTACTGAGGCTAACCTTCATTCCCCTCCTTTCCAGGGCATACCTCCACCTCTCTAGGTTTTCCTGCACTTGTTCTCTGCTCTCACTGCAGATCACAATGTCACCTGCAAACATCATAGTCCATGGGGATTCTTGTCTAACCACATCTGTCAGCCTGTCCATCACCATAGCAAACAAGAAGGGGCTCAGAGCTGACCCTTGATGCAGTCCCACCTCCACCTTGAACGCTTCTGTCACACCAACAGCACACCTCACCACTGTCTTATATCTCTCGTACATGTCCTGCACCACTCTAACATACTTCTCTGCCACTCCAGACTTCCTCATGCAATACCACAGTTCCTCTCTCGGCACCCTGTCATAGGCTTTCTCTAGATCCACAAAAGCACAATGCAGCTCCTTCTGACCTTCTCTGTACTTCTCTATTAACATCCTCAAGGCAAACACTGCATCTGTGGTGCTCTTTCTTGGCATGAAACCAAACTGTTGTTCACAAATGCTGACCTCTGCCCTTAGTCTTGCATCCACTATTCTTTCCAATAACTTCATCGTATGGGTCATCAACTTTATCCCTCTGTAGTTGCCACAACTCTGCACATCTCCCTTGTTCTTAAAAATGGGCACCAGCACACTTCTTCTCCATTCCTCTGGCATCCTCTCACTTTCTAAGACCTTGTTGAATGTTCTTGTCAGGAAATCTACTGCTTCCTCTCCTAGACACTTCCATACCTCCACTGGTATGTCATCAGGGCCAACTGCCTTGCCATTCTTCATCCTCCTCACTTCACCCTTATTAATCTTTGCTACTTCCTGGTCCTCAACAGCCACCTCTTCTACTCTTTTCTCTCTCTCATTTTCCTCATTCATCAGCTATTCAAAGCACTCTTTCCATCTTCCCAGCACACTTCTGTCATCAGTCAATACATTTCCCTTTCTGTCCTGAATCACTCTAACTTGCTGCACGTCCTTCCCATCTCTA
>CM045730.1:70272846-70297846 GCA_024760905.1 Plotosus lineatus
ATATTATTTTTAAAAATATGCACAAGCACTGAGGAGAAAATGAATCCAGGTGTATTTCATCTGTATTTTATAAAAAACAAAATGCAGAGGCTCACAATTAGTTTCAGGTCATCAGAAAATAATTAAAAGTAATAATTGTACGTGTATAGGTGTGTATAGCCGCACGTATTGATCACTTGCGATGATGCAATACACATTATAATGCGTCACAAATTTGATAGACATTAAGATATGAAGCGATTATTACTGTGATATGATTCGGTTCGTATAGAGAGACAGGCTCCAGCCGCCCCGCGTCTCAAATGCAGGATCAAGCGGTTCAAAGTGAGGATGAGACAGAAGGAGGAAGTGTACGATATTAAATAAATAAATTTACCAGTTACTTATTGGGCAGACATGTTGGTTATTAACGGCCATGGCGTATCTATAGAGGGGAAAAGAAAGAAAGAATATTCCAGAGGTTAAGGGTTTGTACCTATTACCTTTGTATCTAAGTTCAAATCAAAGACAATTAAAAAAGAAGGTGTGGCTACAGTTGGTAATGAAGTGATTAGCAGCGTTGGTGATACACCGGACCTTAGTATTCAGAGACGGGGGTGGGGCAAATAATTGATCATGTGTACCTAACTTTGGATATTCCGAACTCATCTCTAGCACATAGATGGCTCCAAATTTGATAACATGGCGGCAGAAGAGTGGCTTCATTCCTATAACCATAACAGTAAGTATTGAAGCCACGCCCATCCACGTTTTCTTTTACAGCACATGCTGCATATCCCTCAACAACAACAAACAACTTCCAGGTGATTTCTTATCCCTAGTACATTGTATTAGCTACATCAGTATTAGCATTCAATGCTAATACACTGCTAAGTACCGACGCTAACGAAAGACAGTTTGTAGAAATGAATAAGCGATCTGGTTTTTATTCCAGAAGAGTCCAGACTGGAGTGGTGGAAATTTAACAGAGAAAGAAGGAATGGAAATGGAAATTTTAAGAACGTGAGATAAAGTGTAACAGTAAGAACAACAGAGAGATACGGAGTCGTAGCGATTCAGTAAAACATTAGAAAAAATCAAAACGCGCGACCGACATCAGTGCAATCGATCGTCTACACTTTAGCTATGAGTGAGGGATCTTCATGACCTTCTTAGAAAAAAGTAGGTGAGTGAAAGAATAACTATAACATCATGTTTAATCCACGATCTCCTACATTCAGCTGCAATTCATTATGAAAGGTGGAAAGGTGCTGACAGCGCCGGAGTCCGACAGCATCGGAGACGGTTTTCGGGTTAAAATATAAACTTGAGTTTTCCCCCACTGCTCCTGCCTCGGAGCTTCTGGGATGAAAGGACATTGTTGTTGTGTTTGATGTGGTGAGATATTAACAGTGACGCCAGTTTACGGGTGAACTCTCACCCACAATATGCGTGTTAGGGGTTTTTAAATAAAACAAATGAGGAGCCACCCCCCCACACACACACACTTTTGAGATCAGTGATCCAGCGCCTTATGACCGAGCCACCACTGACCCGGCAAGGGGGAAAAAAAGGAAAAGAACACAACAAGGTCTCTGAAAATAAATAAATAAATAAATAAAAGCCAGAAAACAAAGGCTTCTCATCAGAAATACTAACAATACAGTGAGGAAATACTTCCTTCAATCGCTGCGTCACATTTGGGGAGGTATTCTAATCACCGCCACTTGTTCATCAGTTTGTTTGTGAACAAAATCCTGACCACACCTGTGCACGGATTCTCACCAGGCTCGGTGGAGACTTGACCCTGAGCATTACTCCCAGAGATCGATTCATTTTCAAAATCAAATTTTTGATCCCATGTAGCAAGACTCACCTATTTTATACCATGAAAGATCTCTCTCTAGTATACATCGTACACATAGTAAAGCCTGGATTGGGAAGTTCACAAATTGCAGTACCCTGGTGGAGGTCTGCGCTCTCTATTTCTAGTTGTTGTTGTTAATATTTTTTTGTCAGAAGGTCCAAGTGCTGTTTAAATTGTAAAATATCTTAAAACATGCAGTATAGCTGCGATTACCTCTTATTATTACATAATTACTACAGTTATTTTCGTAAGTACATTAAACACACACATTGGATCTGAACCTCGTTTAAAGCATCAGTGCTGATTGTTGTGTAATTCGTGATGGAACCTGACACACTCACACAGTCCATGCTCCAGAGATGGTGCCGAGCGCCAGAGTGACGGGTAAAAGCACTAACAGTGACATCATCTCATTAGGTATCAGAAGGAAACTTCAGCTCCGTATGAGTCCCTCGCGGTCCATGTGGCGGGGTCTGTGTAACGATTATATCACGATAAATCAAACGCCTGAGTCCTTTGAGAATGTTCTGTGAGTCTTCTCGGCTTTTTCACACCAGGGAGGTGCACTTTCATAGCTGCTGGAAACCCCGCCCTCTCCTGAAAGCCTCGGATCTCAAACAGAGCAAGTTTACTAATTTATGTTTGGATTTTTAAATAGTTTACACAGTGTCCAGGAAGAGAAGCCCAACCAGGATCTTAAAAACAAAAAGAACAACAGATGAAGGAAATACGACTTTCAGTCAATAATTCAAAACAAGCGTCAGGGTGGTACAGTGCTACTTAGCACATCCACCTCACAACAAGAAGGTCCTGGGTTCAAGTCTTGGGTATTTCTGGGTGGGGTTTTGCAGATTGTGCATGCATGGGTTTCCTCTGAGAACACCAGTTTGCACTCACAGGCCAAGGACATGCACAATCGGCCAATTGGCAGTTGTACATTTCCCTCAGGTGTGTGTGTGAAAGTGTGGGATTGTACAGGTGTGAGTTTGAAAGTGTGAGGTTGTACAGGTGTGAATGTGAAAGTGTGGGGTTGTACAGGTGTGAGTGTGACACTGTGAGCTGGTACAGGTGTGAGTGTGACACTCTGAGGTTGTACAGGTGTGACTCTGAAAGTGTGAGGTTGTACAGATTTGAATGTGAAAGTGTGGAGTTGTACAGGTGTGAATGTGAAAGTGTGGGGTTGTACAGGTGTGCGTGTGAAAGTGTTGGGTTGTACAACTGTGAGTGTGAAAGTGTGAGGTTATAGAGGTGTGAGTGTGAAAGTGTGGGGTTGTACAGGTGTGTGTGACACTGTGAGGTTGTACAGGTAGGAGTGTAAACATGTGGGTTGTACAGGTGTGAGTGTAAACGTGTGGGGTTGTACAGGTGTGAATGTGAAAGTATGGGGTTGTACAGGTGTGAGTGTAAACGTGTGGGGTTGTACAGGTGTGAATGTGAAAGTATGGGGTTGTACAAGTGTGAGTGTGAAAGTGTGAGGTTGTACAGGTGTGAGGGTGAAAGTGTGGGGTTGTACAGGTGTGAGTGTGACACTGTGGGGTTATACAGGTGTGAGTGTGAAAGTGTGGGGTTGTACAAGTGTGAGTGTAAACGTGTGGGGTTGTACAGGTGTGAGTGTGAGGTTGTACAGGTGTGAATGTGGAAGTGTGGGGTTGTACAAGTGTGAGTGTGAAAGTGTGAGGTTGTACAGGTGTGAGTGTGAAAGTGTGGGGTTGTACAAGTGTGAATGTGAAAGTGTGGGGTTATACAGGTGTGAATGTGAAAGTGTGGGGTTGTACAGGTGTGAGTGTGACACTGTGAGGTTGTACAGGTTTGAATGTGACACTCTGAGTTTGTCCATGTGTGAATGTGAAAGTGTCGGGTTGTACAGGTTTGAATGTGAAAATGTGGAGTTGTACAGGTGTGAATGTGAAAGTGTGGGGTTGTACAGGTGTGAATGTGAAAGTGGGGAGTTGTACAGGTGTGAATGTGAAAGTGTGGGGTTGTACAGGTGTGAATGTGAAAATGTGGAGTTGTACAGGTGTGAATGTGAAAGTATGGGGTTGTACAGGTGTGAATGTGAAAGTGTGGGGTTGTACAGGTGTGAGTGTGAAAGTGTGGGGTTGTACAGGCTTCAGTGGGAAAGTGTGGGGTTGTACAGGTGTCAGTGTGAAAGTGTGGGGTTGTGTTGTACAGGTGTGAATGTGAAAGTGTGGGGTTGTACAGGTGTGAATGTGAAAGTGTGGGGTTGTACAGGTGTGAGTGTGACACTGTGAGGTTGTACAGGTGTGAGTGTGACACTGTGAGGTTGTACAGGTGTGAGTGTGAAAGTGTGGGGTTGTACAGGCTTCAGTGGGAAAGTGTGGGGTTGTACAGGTGTCAGTGTGAAAGTGTGGGGTTGTACAGGTGTCAGTGTGAAAGTGTGGAGTTGTACAGGTGTCAGTGTGAAAGTGTGGGGTTGTACATGTGTGTGTGTGACACTGTGAGGTTGTACAGGTGTGAGTGTAAACGTGTGGGTTGTACAGGTGCGAGGGTGAAAGTGTGGGGTTGTACAAGTGTGAGTGTGAAAGTGTTTGGTTGTACATGTGTGTGTGACACTGTGAGGTTGTACAGGTGTGAGTGTAAACGTGTGGGGTTGTACAGGTGTGAGGTTGAACAGGTGTGAATGTGAAAGTGTGGGGTTGTAGAAGTGTGAGTGTGAAAGTGTTGGGTTTTACAGGTGTGAGTGTGAAAATATGGGGTTGTACAAGTGTGAGTGTGAAAGTGTTGGGCTGTACAGGTGTGAGTGTAAACGTGTGAGGTTGTACAGGTGTGAATGTGAAAGTGTGGGGTTGTACAGGTGTGAATGTGAAAGTTTGGGGTTGTACAGGTATGAGAGTGACACTATGAGGTTGTACAGGTGTGAGTGTGACACTGTGTGGTTGTACAGGTGTGAGTGTGAGGTTGTACAGGTGTCAGTGTGAAAGTGTGGGGTTGTACAGGCTTCAGTGGGAAAGTGTGGGGTTGTACAGGTGTGAATGTGAAAGTTTGGGGTTGTACAGGTATGAGTGTGACACTGTGAGGTTGTACAGGTGTGAATGTGAAAGTGTGGGATTGTACAGGTGTGAGTGTGAAAGTGTGGGGTTGTACAGGCTTCAGTAGGAAAGTGTGGGGTTGTACAGGTGTGAGTGTGAAAGTGTGGGGTTGTACAGGCTTCAGTAGGAAAGTGTGGGGTTGTACAGGTGTCAGTGTGAAAGTGTGGGGTTGTGTTGTACAGGTGTGAATGTGAAAGTGTGGGGATGTACAGGTGTGAATGTGAAAGTGTGGGGTTGTACAGGTGTGTGACACTGTGAGGTTGTACAGGTGTGAGTGTGAGGTTGTACAGGTGTCAGTGTGAAAGTGTTGGGCTGTACAGGTGTGAGTGTAAACATGTGGGTTGTACAGGTGTGAGGGTGAAAGTGTGGGGTTGTACAAGTGTGAGTGTGAAAGTGTTGGGCTGTACAGGTGTGAGTGTAAACGTGTGGGGTTGTACAGGTGTGAGGTTGTACAGGTGTGAATGTGAAAGTGTGGGGTTGTAGAAGTGTGAGTGTGAAAGTTTTGGGTTGTACAGGTGTGGGTGTAAACGTGTGGGGTTGTACAGGTGTGAGTGTGAGGTTGTACAGGTGTGAATGTGAAAGTTTGGGGTTGTACAGGTATGAGTTTGACACTGTGAGGTTGTACAGGTGTGAATGTGAAAGTGTGGGGTTGTACAGGTGTGAGTGTGAGGTTGTACATGTGTCAGTGTGAAAGTATGGGGTTGTACAGGTGTCAGTGTGAGTGCGGGGTTGTACAAGTGTGAATGTGAAAGTGTGCGGTTGTACAGGTATGAGTGTGACACTGTGAGGTTGTACAGGTGTGAATGTGAAAGTGTGGGGTTGTACAGGTGTGAGTGTGAGGTTGTACAGGTGTCAGTGTGAAAGTGTGGGGTTGTACAGGTGTGAGTGTGACACTGTGAGGTTGTACAGGTATGAGTGTGAAAGCTTGAACATGTTCAATGTGTACCCCAAATTTACACAAAAGCTGAATTCAGTCATTGTTTTATTACACAAACATTCAATACAAACAATTAGTGACATGAGATTTTGAATCTGTTTAAAAAGGTAATATGTAAAATAAAATAAACAAACACGCAAGTCTTCTTATTTATAATTTGTTTTACAACACACTCATAATCCTGCGCTGTTTCAGACAGATGTTCGGACACATGTTCAGTCAGAGGAGAATTACAGCACATTCAGATGAACCTCAGAAGGTAGTGCAGTGTTTATTGATTATTTATGTTTATTAGTGCAATGTTTATTCTTAATGTAAACACAAACCCATTGGAACACTGTTTACATCCAGATACACAGATACTCAGAGCTCAGTGATATACAACACAGTCAGAGTTGATATTCTACCCTTGAATGAATGGATAGATGGATTAATAGATGGATGAATGGATAGATGGATTAATAGATGGATTAATAAATGGATAGATGGATTAATAGATGGATTAATAGATGGATGAATGGACAGATATACAGACAGATGAACACACCCTTTTGGTTAGTTGGACTTTTGGATAGATGGACCTTTGGATAGATGGACGGATCAATAGCTATATTGTTGGATTCATGGATGGATGGATGGATGAAAAGATATACGTAACTAATAATATGGATGGCTTTATGGATGAAACAATGGCGTGAAATGTATACTGTTGGATTCATGGACTGGTTGATGGAGAGTGGAAGGACGGACAGACGGATGGATGGATGAATGTGTTGAAGGTGGGACGGATGGTTGGATGCCTTGGGGCAGATATAGATGAAGGGAAGGATAGATGGTTGTATGGATTGGTAGAGGTACCGATGAAAGGAAATGGATGGTGTTTGATTTATGGATGGACAGATGGGTGGATGGAAGTGTCGAATGCATAAATGGAAAAGGATACTGTTGGAATGCATAGACTGGTGGATGAGGAGCGGAGGGATGGTTGGAGGTATAGAATGCACAGATGGATGGTTGGATGGATGTTCTTGTTATGGTGTGTGATTATTGAGGATTCCTTTTGGTTTTCCTGCGTTGCTCTAATCCCCGATTTCCCCCCAGCAGTGCAGACTGTGACTGAGGGGCGTGGCTGACCTAGCTCTGGCTGATTGCAGCAGTGCACACCCGATCCCACTCCTCAATCATCCCACTATAAAGACCTGCTGCACCTTCACCTTTCTGCCACTTTCTAGTGTTCTCTACTTGCTCTTAGTTATCGGTCTGTGGGCAGCCGGCCTTCCCAGCCGCAGTCTCCAGTGTCCGATACTGTTTATCATCTCCAGTGTTTGTTACCATTTTTTTTTTGTCAGTGTCTCTAGTGTTTGTCCCTGTTTGTTTGTTATCTGTGGAAGTGTCTCCTCGGAGTTAATAAACCTTATCTGTTGACCTGTTCATCGTCTCCTGCGAGTCCTGGGTCCGGCTGAAGGTTCGATCCCTGAAACTGTAAGAAATTGCTGTAACTTCGGTGGAGCTTTACTGCATTACCTACAGTATCTTACTGTGCGCCCGTTACGTTGTAACCTACCATGAAGCTTCGCACAGAATTGTGGGACCGCGACCCTGTGCGAAACTGTGAAAAGCCAGCCTCCATTTCCATATTTGGAACCAACTTGCTAGTTCACGTGTTGCAACTGCGGGAAGTCTGAACTGGATTTCTATCACGAGTTTAAAGCGTCTTACTTTATTGTAACTTCAAGACTTAATCCAGTCATCCGTTTTCTGTAACCGCTTAATCCTAATTAGGGTCGCGGCAAGCCTGGTGCCCATCCCAGTCAACTTCAGGTGAGGGCAGAGTACACCCTGAACAGTTTGCCGGGCCATCGCAGGGCAGAAACACGCTGATGGCTATGCAGTTCCTCTTGTCGAAAGTCAGCAATGGTTCTTTTACATGAACCTCTCACCGTAGACAGTGAGAGACACGGCCGGCCTCTGATAACCCAGTCAGTGCACTGAGGGGCAGTGAAAACCTGCTGACAGTGGTGCTTGAACCCACAACCTTCGGATCAGTGATCCAGCACCTTTACAACCAGGCCACCACTGCCCTCAAGACTTAAGATTTATTTTAAATTTTACTGAACAAACAGGGACCGGTGCATTTAATCAGTGAAACGGGATTGAAATAAAACTTCTGGACCCGGCAGTGGGTTATAACTCTGCAGAAATATCGACGTGGCTCTGTAGATCTGGGAGTTATGTATACAGTAATCCCCCGCCACTTCATGTTTCCTACTTCGCATCCCCGCAATATCGTGGGGGATTTCCTATCAGGAAATTAAAAAATGAAAGATTATTCAAAATACACTACCCAACACGCTCTGTTCTCCTGCTTGACTTGAGTGTTCTTTGATTGGCTGTGAATCCAGCAGGCTCATTGGTCGAGATTATATTTCCTAGCATCCAACACCCCTTTCCTCCCTCATGAAACAATGACTTTTATTGAGCTCAGGGGAAGCACTGGGGTGCGGGAAAAATCGTGTTCACCGTAGTGCTGAGGGAAAAACAAAAACCAAAGTGACTGGGAGAGTATCAACACGGAAACTGGTTGAGCACGGAGCTATTTATAGCTGATAGCGATGAGTGAATTCAGGTGTGCGCTCTGGATTTCGCCTGTGGGTAACAGCCACGCCCCTCACCAGCGCATGCAGTTTATGGAGAGAGAGAGAAAGAGAGATAAACGCCGACAACTAGCACAGACCATAACAGTTGCCAAAATGGAAAATGCCGTATCTTTATATTGACTGCCATAAAAAGAATGCGAGTTTGGACACTAACATGATAGGTACTAAAGCAAAGCCTCTGGAGGCACTGATGAGCCCCAACCAAGCACCAGTGCTGCCAGTGATTCTCCTTCTCGACGTGGCCGTGGATTTGTTATTTATAAGGTTTGTTATACAGTATTTATATATATATATTTATTGTCATTATAAGGTGTATAATTTATTTATATATTAATACATGTTACCTGTATGACATTAACATGCATAGAACACTTCTATATAAATTTTATATAATATATAGGTGGGTGGTGTCCTTAAGTGGCAGAAGTCATTTCACGGTTTTTTCGCATTTCGCGCGGGGTGGGGGGTCCCTATTAACTGTGAAATAAGGGGGATTACTGTATTTCACATTTTTGGCGAAACTGAATGAGTTCAATAGTTTATCGGGTTCCGTTTGAATACGCTTTTGTTATGAGGCCGTAAGGTTATAATTGGTCTTTATTTCGGCCTAGCAGGTTCACGCTAGTTACGTTTGTTCGTGACCTGCATTCTAAATTCCGTTTTTGTTTACATCATGCACAGGCAGTGTCCTGTAGCACAGCGTCCGTGTACATAGATGTTTTCTGTTTGAGCTGACTGCATTTAGACTGTTTTGATTAATGTCGGAGATCTGGATGTGGATTGCATGCAGCTTTACTTTTCGCATATGATTAATTTTTTGGTCTGAATATTGCGGACTGCACTCTGCTTATATTCTGATATATTGGCTTGGGAATGTAACGCATTTTGTATTGCTTCACTTAAATTTCAAGCTCTCCAAGTTATATTTCAGGCATATTTTCCCAGCCTGTAGAGCCGTTCAGATTCTCTTACACTGTATATTGACTGAACGAGTATCCGCTTCCTTCGTAAAAAAAAAAACTGAGTGAGAGCTTGTCTTCCCCAGATGACGATAACAAAAATATTTGCGAGCTCAAAGCATGTTCTTCATATTATAACGCAAGCGCAACTAAATTCAATTAATTAGCTGCTATTTATATTTGTAGATGTTTCCTTGGAATAAATCCTGACAGTAGGGGAAAATATGGGCGGAGTAAGAGAGACAGCGAGAAGCTGGGGACAGCAGTAGAGAAAAAGAAAAACATGAATGCATGAGTTTTATTATTCTGAAACAAACGGTCTGATTTCTTCTCATTCTGGGGGTGCTGACTTGTTTTTTAAAAAAATTTAATTCCAGTTTATATTGAAACTTTGTATAAGTGAAAAAAAAAATTAATTTTCTTGTAAATAATGTTCTACTTGATATACAGTATTGTTATTTATATTTTAAGGCCTACGGTTTAGTTGCAATTTAGTTACAGGGGTGCCACGTCTTACGAGTGTACCGTATAATGAATTTTTCATGATACGAGCTTCGATCCACCCAAACTCCGCCCCATCCAACCAGCAAAAATTCACTTCAGGAGCTCTGCTAGGGAAATGGCTTTTCTGGGCAGATTAGCCTCATATTCTTCCGCGTGTATTCCTCCACACTGCGAGCATGCTGTTGTGCAGTGCTTCTCAATTATTTTTTATGACGCCCCCTCTAGAAGAAAAAAAGTATATATCCCCCCTCAGTGCCCCGCACGTGACTATAAATAATGTTTACTGCACTTCATATCGTTTGCTCGGTGCTTTTTCCCTCCATCAGAGACACAATGAGAGCATCACTGCCTACTACTGTAGAGGATGTGCTATTACACTTAATTCTAGTACAGTATGGCAAAAAAAGCACGTTTCCCAGGGTCATACACGCCCCCCCGGTATCACACTGTGCCGCCCCACTAGTTGAGAAGCACTGGCCTTGTGGGAGCTCACCACAAGCTTTTCCTCGCTGACATTCGTAGCATTTGCACACAACATTTTTCTTTTCCTCCTCCTCTGTTATGCACCATCTCCTGCCTGCCCATCTGACATCTTTGCCGCAGTCGATGATCGGAAGGGTGAGTTGTGATTGTTTATTCTTGTTTTATTATTATTTATTATTAATTTTAAGGTACATGTATTATTTTTTATGAAATATTTATTATTTTTACATGTTCATCTTTTCAAATATAAGTGTTTGTGTCAGGTTATATGTGTTTGGGAGGGAGCTGGAACGGATTAATTGGTTTTCTATTTTTCCTATGGAAATTTTTGTTTTATGTAACGAACATTTTGACTTACGAGCTCACTTTCGATAGACAAGGTACCACTGTATTGTCAATTATGGATTCAGAAACATTTCATGAAGCAATGTTTGTTATGTTATCACTTATAATAATACTTTGGTTACAAAATTTCGTGGGTCATTAAATAAAATATATTTATGCTGCTTTAAATCTTTTTTGTTTTTTTTTATATTAAATTAATATTATTTTTAATTCAGTGGCGGGCCAAGCAGTTGGTTCCTGGGCCTTCAGTGGGCCTTAACGGATTTAATCCACCACTCAATTGTACCACAATCATGTCGCAGTTATACAAACCATCAATGAATAATATTCAATAGAACACAGACTATAAGAAGGCGTGGCATTGCCTTGTGGGGGGGATTTCACGTATTTCTACTAGTAACTCGGATCATTACTAAACTTTCACCAGTGTTTACAGGTGGAAGCTGCCGGGAAAATTGTTGCCGAGCCAATAGTCAAAAAATGGTAAACCTCATCTTCACTTCCTCGATTTCTCATTACGATGTCTTGCTTTTTCTGGAAATGTCTGTGATGAAAATGTATTTTTAATAATTAAATCCAACACCATGTCAATTTCTCTTCCTCAGTCAATCATTGTGGGCGTAAAAAAAATCTAACTTAAATGTATCATGTGCAGATCACTACAGACTATTCACCTAGTTTTGCTGACTAACCAATCAGAGGACAGAAAATTGCTCACGTTACCGTGGGCCAGCTAGGTAGCCTTGTGAGGCAAACCTGAAACTTGATTGGTTAAAGAAACAGCACCACTGCTAATATAGTTTACATGGCATTGGCCAGCATTGCTGTTTCTGCAGAAAAAAAATCTACATACGCCTACACGGACTGGAAGCAGTGCAGCCAAGAGACATGATATGGAATGCAGAGAAGAGACTGTTGGGAATAAATTAATACAATCTAATGGAACAAATACTGGAATTTAAGTTGTAAACGTAGGTCAGTGCTTCTGATGGTGTTTAGACCGGCAGAAAAGGCTTTCCTGGCCCTGACAGCCCACCACTGGTTAAATTATAATTTTACAGATAAATAAATCGCTTGCCACACCGTTGAAGTCATCTCGACAAGTGACTTATGCACAAGCCTGAAGAATTCCAAACGCACAGAAGCCTAACACTTGTTTTCATTATGAAAATACTACTTCTACATGCCTATTCCACAATCAGCTGATTTGCAGCAATTAACAAGAAAGTATCGTTCACAGTAATCCCTCAACATATTACTGTACAATTTACCATAACTCAGATTTACCCGAACATTTACAGTATTTTATTGACATTACAGGATTGTAGAAAATTCTAGTAAATTCATCCATTTCAGCTAGAGTAACCACCGACTTACTGATGAATTTACTGTCGGAAGATATAAACCGTAGTGTTTATTTTACTGCTGCCAGTAATTTACTGTAATTTTACAGTGTGGATTAGTGGATGGTTAGATAGATGGATTAATATACTGCTGCATGCACTAAAATATTGAGAAGGCAGGACAGCATGGGTGGGAACACTGGAGTCATAGGAGCTTAAATAACCAACCAATCAATCAATCAATCAATCAATCAACATAAATACAATAGGTTTGCTAGAGGGAACAGCCTAGAATAAAATTACATCTGTATAAATTACACAAAATTTTAGATCATTAATGAGATAATAAGCTAATTTAAAGTTAATTACATTTTTTATTCTGCATGAATCTGACAAAGCCGAAGCCAGAAGGCCACTGGTGACGTCATATTGGCCAGTTCGAACCGCTTAGTCCCACTGGAGTCACGGGGAAAGTGGACTATCTCAACTTACTCTGGGAGAAGGTGGGCTACACTCTGAACAGCTCCCCAGACCATCACAGTGCACCCCCCCCACACACACACACACACAGACCTAGGGGCAACCAAACACCAAGCTACTGGAGGATTTTGGACGACTGCCATAGCAGCTCTGCAATTTGCATGAAAAAAAATCACATGACCATTGATCCCAGTTTCCAACCAACCAATCGGTGCATGTAAGATTCTTGTTTGCGACACCTACTCATGCTATCTGAACGTGTTAACACTTCTATACACCTGAACCCTAAAATTTACCCCCCGCAAAGAGATGGCCTGTTTTAAGAGAGAGAGAGAGACAGACCAGACAGAGAGAGAGAGAGAGAGAGAGAGAGAGAGAGAGAGAGAGAGAGAGAGAGAGAGACTCCTCGTTCTGTCCAGCACACGTTACTCCGCTTTCAGTCTTCTGTTTGAACCTGTGTCTCTCTTCCCACCCTTGATGTAGGACTGGTAGAAGAAAGACGCGAAGAGCAGCAGGTAGCTGAGGTACATAATCGAACCCCAAGTGATGTTGCTGTTCGTGGATCTGCACAACACTTCATTCTGCCAGTAGTACACCAGCGCCAGCACCGTCAAACCTACCGCCATCTGGAGAGTCTGCAGAGCGGTGATGAACATGGCGCAGACCCGAGGAAGGTTCACGCCAGCTGCTTTGGCTGCGTAGTAGCTGTACATGAGCGCATGCACGGTGAAGTTCATGGTGATGAACCAGCAGCCTCCTGCAACCCGCTCGCTATAAGTGTACCACGAGTACAGCAGTACCGTGATGTGGTGGTACCAGTGCAGGAACATCAGCCGCTGCTTACGTAGGACAATGAACACTGTGTCTCCTGGAGGTGAGGTGAGGGTGGTGGTAGACATTATGCTTATTATCAAAAATATCCAAGGCACAAACAAATACCTGTTTATCTGTAAATAAAGCCACGGACTTACCAAACTCCGGCACCTTGCTGAGCACAAATGCATAGGACCAGAACTTGCTGATGGGGGCGCTGTAGAAGTGCGTGTCACACACGGTCTGTTTGAATCCACTCGCACTGAGAAGCTGCAGCATGTAGGATCCTGTCCGCACTGTTCCTATCATACTGAGGACAAAACATGTCACACTGACTGCACACAGACAGAAGTAACGTTTATATTCCAAAATTCCCTGCAACTGGGAAACCCAAATCTCTAAATAACTTTCATCGGATAAACAATATTTACCTCAATCAGGTTAGCTAGTTACAGGAACGGCTAGCTAGAGACACAGATATCTAGGAAGACAGTTCACTAGGAAGGCAGTTGGGTAGTTAGAAACACATCTATCTAGAGAGAGACAGCTAGCCAGAGACACAGCTATCTAAAGAGGGACAGCTAGCTAAAGATGTAGCTATCTTTAGAGAGACAGCTACACAGAGACATAGCTATCCAGAGAGTCAGCTAGTTAGAGACACAGCCATCTAGAGAGACAACTATCCAGAGACACAACTATTTAGAGATAAAGCTGGTTAGATACACAGCTAGTTAGAGACACAGCTATCTAGACAGATATCTAGGACGACAATTAGCTAGAGACACATCCATCTAGAAAGACAGCTAGTTACAGGTAGAGGTATCTGGAGAGAGAACTAGCTAGAGACACAGCCATCTTGGAAGACAGATAGTTAGAAACACAGCTATCTAGAGAGCAACAGCTAGCTAGAGAGACACAGCTAGCCAGAGACATAGCTATCCAGAGAGACAGCTAGTTAGAGACACTGCTATCCAGAGAGACAACTAGCCAGAGACACAACTATTTAGAGATATAGCTGGTTCGACACGCAGACACACAGCAAGTTAGAGACACAGTTATCTAGACAGACAGATATCTAAGAAGACAGCTAGTTATAGGCACAGGTATCCAAAGAGACAGCTATCTAGAGACATATGCCAGCCTGACACTAGTACGCATTCATGGTACTCCACGGTACGCCAAAGTGAGTACCTTCGCGGGAATTGTGAGCGCCATCACGGGAACAATGTGGAAACTATGAGCGAGATGAGTCCCACTGAGGGGCATTGCCGACCCAAAAAATGAAACATGTTCATTGATTTTGTCACGCACTCTTTTGCGTAGCTTTCCGCGAACTATAAGGAAACTGTGAGGAAACAGTGAGGGCACGTGTAAATGCCCACCACGTCACGGGTAATCAATGCCGCGCAATGTTACACCTGTATCCTCAATGGTGCGCTTGTGTCCTCCATGGAGTTCATTGACTGCGCATTGACTGTTTCCTCTTATACACGACGCATTGTCCAACATTAACTGTTGACGGATCAGGGAGTGAGTTGTGGACAGAACTGTGTTTCTCACTGTTTCCTCAAAGCTCATCATAGTCTACTCTACGCAGATCACCTTTAAGTTTGGGTGACCACTCAAACCACTGGATTCCTCAACACCACCCACAAACGGTTAAGCAATCAATCATAACGGCCAAAGTGCTGCCTCCTGGTCAACCATTCCCTCACCCACACTGTTCTGGCTTTTCTCTTCTTTGATCAAGTTGATTTTCTGGGAGTATCAGCTGCGGATTCGAGCTGCTTACATATGTCAATGTCATAGTCTTCGATTATTAGTAATGCAGCAGCACCTGCAAGAAAAACACTTTGTCATCTTGACGACTACAAGAATGAATGGTGGATGAATCCTGCTACCCAATATATATATATATATATATATATATATATATATACTTCAGTTTCCGTAACCGAAATGCTTCAAAATCCAAACACGCCAATCAAAATTTCACACGAAGCGCAAGTTGCTCTCTCATTGGCTGTCTCTCAACATCCCGCTCTGCTGGCATCCCAGCTAGAGACAGAAGGAAACTTCACTCTTTAGTTTTTAGTTTAGTTTTTTAAGTTGTTTAATTTAGTAAATGTTTAATAAATGTGGGCGCATTTGAGCTCATCTGGAATTCCGATCCCTCAAGGAATCAAATTAAAGTTGGGTTTGTCAAGCAGGGAATGCGCTTTGAATTCACGTCTTGTGGGCGTGGCTACAGCACAGAGAGAGACAGAGAGAGAGAGAGAGAGAGAGAGAGAGAGAGAGAGATGTGTGTGTGTGTGTATGTGTGTGTTAATAAAAGATGTTTAATAATGGTTTAATTAATAAATATGTTAATAAAATGGTTTAATATGTTAATAAAATGTTTAAATGATTTAATAAATAATTTTGTTTTACTTTTAACACATATTTCATCCAAAATTGTTGTACTTTAATCATTTTAAAGGGTTTATGGGGTTTATCCAGTCCAAAGACTGGAGCCTTGGAACGAATCAGGCGTTTAACATGTAAGACGCGACCCCTACTTACGGAACATCCTCAATGCTACGAATGAGCAAGCTATGAGCAAAGCTTATTCCTCTCTGGCACAAACTGTTCGACTGACAGGTGAGAAACACAAAATCATTCCGCCACGGTCCGCATGAATGAGTGCCATTGAGGATTTAAAATGCGTAGTAGTGTCAGGCTGGCTTTAGTTATCTGAGAAGACAGCTGGCTAGTGAGTGCCATAACTATCCAGAGTAACAGCTGGCTAAACACACAGGTAGCTACATAAGAAGACAGTTACCTATTATAGAGATGGTTAACTAGCTAGGGCTATAGAGAGACAGTTAGCTAGCTAGAGACAAAGTGGCTAAAGAGACAGCTAACCAGAGAGACTGTTGGCTTGCTGAAGGGACAGTTAGCTCGTCAGAGACACAGTTAATAATACTAGTGCTATTAATAATAGGTTGATACCATTCGATAACGACCCTGAAATCTTTAACAGAACCTTTGAACTCGTTACAGAAATATTAACCCCTTCCTGTCTCACCTGAACCGGACCACAATGTCCACTGGAAGCTTTTCGTTTATCAGTTTATGTAACCAGTCTGCCATAAAAACTGTTGCATCATCGTTTCTATAGCGACAACTCATTCATAACACAGGCTGATGTGATGATGCAGAAGTATAACAGTTTTTATAACTGTATAATTATTTGAATTACTGATAAATAAAGTTTAGTACTGAGCACAGCTTCATGCCATTCCTACATAAGGACCGATCCCTGCATTCACCTGAACACGGCCAGACTGAGGGACCAGAGAACCAGCGGAACACGCAGGTCCCACTTCTGTCTGTCTCTCATCAGATACCGACCGAGGAAGATCACGACGGCGTACAGAGCACACAGCGTAAAGGACGTCGTCCTGTAGAACACACACACACACACACACACACACACACACACACACACACACACACACACACACACAAAATATTATGATATTAAATGATCAGACAGAAAAGCTTGCAGGAAGAGAGACAGGTAGACGCCCAGACAGGTGTATAGACAGAGAGGTAGATTACCACCAGACTGTCAGACGGACAGTAAAACATCCATGTACATTCAGAGTCAGAGAGGAAGACAACTAAAGAACAAGGAGGATAGATAGACAAGCAGAGAGACAGACAGATACACAGACAGACAGAAAGCCAAATTGAAAGCAAGACAAGCAGGCAGACAATGAGTCAGGTAGACAGAAAGATAAAGAGTTGACAGATAGGCAGATAAAGATTTAGGTAGAAGGAGATTGTGCAGACAGATGGGCAGATAGTCAGACAGATAGTCAAACAGACAGACAGGGTGAGAACGAGGTAGACCAACAGACAGCAAGAGAAATAACTGCAAGAGAGACAGACAGACAGACAGACAGACATAATATAAAGTAATTACCACAAGGCAGACAGACAGACAGACAGATCAGGAATAAATAGAAGGAGGGACAGACAGAGAGATGATCAGACAGATGTACAGACAGAGAGACAGACTACCAACAGCCTGACTGTCAGACAGATTGTCAGAAAGACGGTCAAACCTCCGTTTCGATACATCCACAGTGAGTCAGACAGGTAGATAGATAAAGAACCCAGTAGACAGACAGACAGACAGAGACAGCAGGGTGGATTGAGAGAGTCATTACTCATGATTGAGTAATGTAGAAAGGGAGGCAGACAGTGACAGACAGGTAGACAGAGAGCTGAGTAGACAGACAAACTGATACTATTAACAAGAGACAGAAACGCACACACAAAGGCAGACAGACAGACAGACAGTAAACCAGACTGATGGATAGATTAAAAACCAGGTAGAAAGAGAGACAGACAGAAAATCAGACAGACAAACAGACACGATGGCCACGAGAAAAATAGCAGACACACAGATAGAAAGAATGCGAGACAGATGGACAGACAGACAGATGGATAGATGTCATTTCCCAAATATTACAGATACAGCCGTCACCCCACAACCAGTTCGGCTCCGTATGATCAAAGGCTGTTTTATGCACGTGCACATCTTTATACATTTACAGTTAATTATTTTTAAAATGAGGAGGAAATGACATCATCATTTAAAGACTTCCTGGATGAATGCAGCGGAGATATTTATCTGGCCTGCGGTCGAATTTCCCAGTGGTTTTAGAGTAGAGTATTTGACTGACAGGTAATTTAAAGGATATCTTTACAGACTTATTTTTATTTTGAAGATATAGAGGTGATGTAGAGGTTCGCAGGTCCGCCCCACAGCAAGAAGGTCCCGAGTTCGATTCCCAGCTCGGGTGTTTCTGTGTGGAGTTTGCATGTTCTCCCCGTGCTTGTGTGGGTTTCCTCTGCGTGCTCTGGTTTCCTCCCACAGTCCAACAACATGCACAGTGGGTTAATTGGCCGTTCCAAATCTCCCCTAGGTGTGAGTGTGTGTAAATGATTGTCTGAGTGTTGGCCCTGTGATGGCCTGGTGAGGTGTCCAGGGCGTACCCTGCCCTTGCCTGAAGTCGGCCGAGATGGGCACCAGCCTTCCCACGACCCCACTTAGCCTCATTCAGGACTAAGCATTTCAGAAAACGGATGGAGATGATATTGAGGTGATCTCCTTAATGCACTCTAACCTCAAACCATTTCTTCTCTCAGTGCACTTCACTACATTCCACACGTTGAATGGGACGCGGCACATTCTTTAAAGTTTCAAACTTTCTACTGACACCCCTTTATTTATTACTGGGTAAAAGGTTATTGATAATAATATATTAATAAAGTTAGTAAAGTCATGTCCCCGTTTAACGAAGTAAAACACACACGCTCTTTCACTCACTCACACACACACACACACACACACCCACACACACACACACACACCCACACACACACACACACACACACACACACACACACTGCAAGTTTGATGTAAAAAAAGATAAATTATCAGGACAAAGGGAAGAGACAACGATGACCATTCACCTGAACTCTGCCTCAGTACACACTGCACACTGCAGGTGTTACATAACAAATGTTCCGCAATCAGATAAGGAACACACACACACACACAGCAGTGTACATAGCATAGTAATTTCATTTTCATTAATAAATAAATAAATAAATGTAATTGAAAAGGAAAAATGTGTCCATATATGGCAGCTTTGACCTAAAGATTACAGAAGCACGCTATCATCACTGCTGTCCCCCCAGTGCACTTAATTGGGTTATGAAAGACCGGCCATGTCTCTCACTATATGTGGTGAGAGGTTCATGTAAAAAAAAAAAATGCTGACTTTCATAAAGAGGAGCTGCATAGGTGTCAGCATGTTCCTACCCTGTAATGGCATGGTGACCTGTCCAGACTGCACTCTGCCCTTGCCCTGGATCGGCTGAGATGGGTGCCAGCAGTTCAAGGTTCAAAAATGAATGAATGAATAATAATAATAATAATAATAATAATAATAATAATAATAATAATAATAATAAAACTGTGAGGTTAAAGATAGAAGGAAGAGAGGTGGACAACACATGGACAACCAGAGAGTCTGCAGACAAGCAGGTATGGAGGAAGACAGACAGACAGACAGACAGACAGACCAACCTCATGTGCACTGTGAGCTTTTAAAATAGAAAACAAAGCAGGGATTATTCATTCATTCACTTTCTGAGCCTGTTTCTGAATTCTGAATCCTAATTAGAGTCGCAGCGAGGCTGGTGCCCATGTCAACTGAATCTGGGCGAGGGCAGAGTATATCCTGTACAGCCCGCCAGGCCATAGCGGGGAAAAAAACAAAAAGTCAGCAATGTTTATAAAAGACAAAAAACAAACAAACAAACAAACAAAACCAAACAAACAATACCCCCCCCCCCCACTGGATCTTAATAAAGGATAAAAGGTTTTTAGAAAATTATGTTCTGTTCAGAAGTATTCAGTGGAAAAGCAATAATTGCTTTGTGCAGCTTTTCCTCAAAACATCCAGTTTAATTCTATTATTAATATTTACAAAATTCTACAGATTTATAAACAGATATAGAAAACAAAAACTACTGAAACATCAAAAAGGATGAAATGATAAGGTATTGAAGTATAAATGATGATAATTCAATGGTCGTCTTATAATATTCCACCTAAATACTTGTATAATCCATATAAAATTATTGATTTATTTATGGACTCATTGATTGGTTGATTCAGTGAAAGTCAAAGTGGATTTTCCAGTTCACTCACCAGTTTTCCTCAAACCATTTAAACGCAACTTTTTCATCGAAACTCTGCTCGAACTCAAAGTACCCTGTCAGCAATGACTTATTCATTTTTAATTTTATTTAAATTTCACAACACCTAGTTCAGTTGAGAGAATAAATTGAACTCAAGTGTCTGTATCATTAAATGTACTTGAAGTACCTCCCCTAACGTCACCTTTTTAGTCTTAACCAATCATATCTCAGAAAACGTGGTAGCGCAAGCCAATCACGGGGCGGGACTGAGAAAGCATGTAAGATGAAAAGCGGGACGAAGGTACAACGCCAGCCAATAATATCAATCCGACTTCTCTTACTTCCTTGTTGTGTTTTTAAAATAAGTGTCTTATGAGAAATCAAAACTATTTTTGAAAATAAAGATGCCGTTTATTTTAAAACATATATCGATAATAAGTATGTAATAATAAGGATTTATTGCGTTACGTTTTGAAAAATTCAAATTTCTTATATAGCTCGTGCAATCTGAAAGTTTACGAAAATCGAACTTTTATTTTAAAGCAACTATCTTGTGAAGCTCTGCAACCTCACACATGACACGAAAATACAAACAAACACAAGATTTTGCTTACATATTTACAACATTATTATTGTTGTAAGTGTTTGATGTAATACTTTTAGTAATAGATTATACAAGTTTAATTTTAAATACTCGAACATGATAGAAAGTATAAAGTAATAAATATCCATCGATGGTGCTAATCAGGAACTGCAGGTTTATTTATTTATTTGTTTGTTTGTTTATAGTCACTTCATTTCGTGCTTGTGTTTATAGACTGAGGCATTGTTGGAGGCGTGTTGAACTGAAGTCAGTGGTTCTGTGTTATCAGTGTGTTGCATCTGTGTTGGGTTGAAGGCGTTGTTCCATGTGCACTGTGCTTACTCACTGCTTATAACCGTCCAGAAGCCTGCACACTCCCTCAGTGCACACTCTATTGCTTTGTGTAGCAGCTGCAGGTGACAGAATGAAGGTGTTGGTGTTAAAAGAACCCAGAGAGGGTGAGTGTGGAACAGATCCATACACCAAGGTAAGAGCTTCATCCACACTGGTGGTGCAGGGAGAACTATAATATTTCAAACACTGGAGTTGTAGATCCCCTCCCTGCACTTTGTAGTCTTTTCTTTAATACACATAACAACTAAATAACTCATAACTAATCAGCTAAAATACTAATAATCATATATATATATATATATATATATAGAGAGAGAGAGAGAGCGAGAGAGCGAGAGATTTCCTTTCATCTTTTTCCCTTGGCATCGGTTTTTATGTCGGATGCCCTTCCTGACACAACCCTTCAGCAAGGGACAGAAACACGGCTGATATATATATATATATATATATATATATATATATATATATATATATATATATATATATATACACACACACGTACATCTGTACATTACATCAGCATATTTTATTCTTCAGTATAGTGATGTAGAACATCTGTGTCCATCCTATGCAAATGAATGTTCATTTATTCTTAGCTTTACTGCCTATGTCTGTAAATAACTGCTCATATAACTTATTTATACATGATCTACACGTAGCTTTTCCCTAACTGTACATACTGCTTTTCCCTAACTGTACATACTGCACATACTATCTATATATAAATATATATATATACATATACAGGTATACCTCGGCTTAAGTCGTTTCGAGTTAAGTCGTTCCTGATTATACGTCGGTTTTCAAAAAAGTATAGAAAAATAAAAATAGTAAAATAAAAATAAAGTTTAATAAAGTAGATCTTATTTGTTCTGGTCTGTGCTGGCTGGAGGCATTAACTCTCTTCATTCATTACAAGTGCTGGCGAGGGGCATGGCTGCTACCTGCAGGCGAGGTCCAGAGAGCGCACCTGTTTCCATTCAGCAATCAGCAAGCTATAAATAGGAGCAGGGAGCTTCCCTCCGACGTCGGAAGAGTGTCCCTCCCAGTGATTCCGTTTCCCTGCTATCTCTCTGACTCCTGGTATCCTGCTTTGTGCTCGACCAGTTTCCATCCATTAATTATTTCCAGTGATTTAGATTTTTTGCAAAGTGCAAATTAAAATCATTGAATCTTCTTACATGGTCTCCTGCATCTTTGGGTTTGATGCATATGCTCCAGGCGAAACATTATTAACCATATTGAAAATTGCATTCATGAAAAAAGTACAGAACTAGGAATGGTTATTTTCTGTTTAGTCTAGACAAGTAAATTTGGCGTAGCCTAGCCTAGGCTAGCATAAAGACAAGCTAATTCGATTTAAGTCGTTTTTTGACTTAAGTCGTCTCTCCTGGAATCAATTAACGACGTTGGGTGAGGTATACCTGTATATATGTATACCGTATTCGACGTAATAAGCCCCCCCCCCCAATGTTTTTTATCTTACCTCTAATAACCGCCCATGTGTACTAGGAGCAAAATTGTAGATCAAACTTATAAATTTTATTGGACCAGTCTCTGTAACGGTAAAATGAGGCGTTCACTGCCTGTAAAAGTGAGTTTACACGGTATTTCAAGACCCGCTGCCACTGGGGAATGTCTATAATGTTCATCAGTAACAACACATTTGATCGTTCCACCATGATTTAAAAAGTGGGAAAATATTTTGCTGTGTTCTCTTAGTAAATGTCTAACAACCGATGAACCATTAGAAACTGCTACAGAAAAACTATGAGATGCTCTGAATGACTGGAGTGATGAGCCAGATATGGACCTATCAGAAAGTGATGATGAGGATTTTTCACCCGATTCTCCTGCTCACTAACTTCATACATTTAAAGACGTTCCTGGCCATGTGCTTTTGTTTATGTTTTATGTGCTAAAGTCGACATTTGTGTTGATTGGCTCGATTTTATTGTGTTGATTGGCTCGAAAATGTTTAAAAGAACAGCAGCGGGAGGGAAAAGTAAGGGGACTTTTATTAAAAAATTATGCTGTTTTCTGTTTATTTTCAGCTTTCATGTATGTAGTTTGGCTGATACCGAAAAATGAATAACAAAAATGCCAGTAAAACTCTTTTATTGTTCTGTTATTATTCATGTTTTCCATCTCGATGGTAATAAGCACTTAACTTTCCACTCCGCTGGTAACATTTTAATAAGCGCCAACCCACTCCAATTTTTAAAGTGCCCTATATATATATATATATATATATATATATATATATATATATATATATATATAGACGCTCCCCGACTTAGGTTTTTAATTGGTTCCGGACAGCTGAACGTAAGTTGAAAGTGAACGTAAGTTGTTACAGTGACGTAAGATGCTCATACTGCACAATACATCCATAAATACCATTACCGTATCCCATAAAACACCCATAAATCAATTATTTGAAAATATAACATTGTAAAATAATATCAAGTATATCAAATAATATCAAGATTAATTTCAACTAAATTAAATTCAAGCAAAATAATTTTAAATAGATAAATTTTAATCAAATTCACTTATCAAATATCAAATACAGTTTCAAATATAACCTTTAACATTCTCTATGATGCAATCTTTCTGCTTGTAAATGGTTCCGATGGTCGATGGATGGTCATTTTACATGAAGCTGAGCCAAGTCACTTTACATGAAGCTTAAAACAGCCAATCAACGCTTACAATATGTGAGGCGCTCAACACCGAAAGTAGTTTACTTGCTTTGTGCTTGAAACAAAGAGTTGGTTATACAGACTTCCGGTCTTTCAAGTGAGCAAGGGCGCCATTGAATACTGGTTGAGTACTCAGCCTGCACTGATGTGAATCACCAGCAGAGCAGAGAGTTCTCTTTCTTTTCTGGATTTGGGTTTTCATTCATTTTACAACTCTCTTTGCTTAACTGAGTATACATGGTAGATTGCGCCGACCCGAGCAGATAGTTAATTCATCTCTGTATATGAGACTTGCACCCATGCTAGTAGGCTTATGCTTCTGACCAACCATATTTACTTTGGGTTACAAAAGTCCATAAAACAGTGTAAACACAAAGACCACAAAGACGATGTCTTAACACAAGGGTAACACGCTATATAACTTATATAAAATGATGTATATAGAACTGAACTGGGAAGAAGGAGGTGCACGTTCAGTCTGTCGTTTGTAAACAATGGACGCAGCGTCATTGTGTCAGCGTACTTACTACGTCTAAACTCAATATTTGACAATTTTTTTTTTCGAAAAAAAAAAAAGCCGTAAAAACGTAAAACTGATAATGTAAGTCGGGGAGCGTCTGTACACATACACACACAGCAGGAAATTAAGAAATTTTTCCACCGAACAGGGATGCGGGGAGAAGAAAAAGTCTGCAGGACCCCTAAGAATTTTCCTGGAGCCCACTTTTTCTGGAATGATTAATTCTGTGATAATCTGTTATTTTTTTTTCATTCACTTGTTCACCTGTCTATCTGTTTGGTGTACAATAGCTATTATGACTGAATAAGAAATATACATGTGAACCAATTCTATATCATATACAACTCTTAATTTATTATTCTGCTGATCAAATTAAAAACTCAGTGAACAAAGAATAACAATGTAAACAAAAAGACGTAAACAACTAGATTGAGTTTCAAGATCTCGAGTCTTATTATCTCAAAACTTAACGTAGAAATCAGTAACCTCAAGGAATCATCAAAGTTGTCTTGAGAGAGCATTCTACATCAAATTATTTGAGATATTTTCCTTCAGTTTTATCTTCTGTCCCGTTCCGCATCATCGGTGTCTCGCGGGTTAGCGGCAAACTTGGAAGTTACTGGCACGTGATTCAAATTTAGCCAATCGCTGAGAGT
>CM045730.1:70312846-70317846 GCA_024760905.1 Plotosus lineatus
GAGGAGTCTCCATTATCAGTGTTTTGGAATCTCTCAGCTTGACAAGTTGCGTGTTTTGTTTGTTTCTGGTCTATTACCCCGCCCTCTCTTATTACACTGCACTGCGTCCTACATATTTTGTGAACACAGCGGGGGCGTGGCCAAAATGTGCAGTTTTTGACTCCGTCCAGAGTCCTTACTGCATGCATGCTTTCTCACTGCGTGTAACACGTTCTCACTCATTTCTGTCCACGCAGACGACCACGCACACATCACATTGATTACGTTCTTATTGTAGCCAATCAGATTCCACGGTGCGATTACCACATTCTCACTGTCCGGTCCTTATAAATACTGCGCCGTACGTTCCACTGTTTCATCATTTCTGCATGTGATCACATTTACATTCAACAGGTCCACGCTACGCTTGTACTGGGTTTTACATCATTACATCATCACCAGTGAATCATTATTATGTTCCTACGGTGTCCTGATACCGCCATGTTCGCGTTACGTTTTTATTTAATATGTTCAAAAGTTTGAGCACGCCCTCCGTGTCCATGGAAACAATAGCACATCTTGATCCATCTACTGTATTCTTACCACGTTATAGAAATGTATCTGCACAGTTTGTTTAGGACGTAGAGGGGACGTGACTGATTTTGTGTGTCAACAGAGAGAGACAGACATGTTGATCTTTGTTCTGTGGACGTTCAGGACCATTAAATATTATCATAAACAATTGTTCATTTATTTGCCGAACTTCTTAATGACCCCGAAATAAGGGTCATGTCGAGGCTGGAGCTTATCTCAGCCGACTCTGGGCGAAGGCGGGGTACAACCAGAACAGCACACCAGGTCATCACAGGGTCAATATACACACCTGGGGCAATTTGGAACAGCCAATCAGCGTAATGTGCATGTGTTCGGACTGTAGGAGGAAACCGGAGAACCTGGAGGAAACCCACACAAGCACGGGGGGGGGGGGGGGGGGGGGGGCTGGACTGGGCCCGAGACTTGAACCCGGGACGTCTTGCTGAGAGATGGACATGCTAATCACTTTGATGGTTCATAAATGAAAAGGAAGTGAATGACTCGCGGTGGTGTAAGAGGAGTAAAACATCAGGATGTTCCGTTCAAGGCGAGGCGCACCTTCTGTTTTATTCTTCTCTGTTTTCTGGACACCTTTAAAAATTATATTTATGATCTTTATTGCTTTTTACATCTGATACCTGCAAAAATATGTACATTTGACTCGTATAAAACCGGGTAATGAATAAATCCTGTGTGTTGTAGTTTGCTGCTATCGGTCCCACCACGGCCGAGGCTCTACAGGAAGTGGGTGTAACGGTCAGCTGCACGGCTCAGAAACCTACACCGCAGCACCTCGCTACGGCCATCGCACGCAGCCTCAGTGATGACCTCTGACCCCGCACGCAGGCCATACAGACACCTGAGCCATCCAACCTGAACCTGTGTATCCTGATGATGTTATGGTTCTGACAGCAGAGCAGTTTCTCCACTTTAAAGCCAAGAAAGACCAACGTGTTGAGAAGTGGCGCAGGACGTCTTCACTGCACATTGGGGTTCTGACCCGACTGTCTGGGTTTATCACGTGAAAATAACCAGCTCCCGACTGCAGACACTGCATCTCCCGAATCTTATTGCATGGCTCTGCTGCTGATACTCGATTCTGATTGGTCACTTGTTTTATTATTTTTGTCTCTTGAAAGACACTAATGCAGTGGTTCATACTTTAATCTCACAACAAGAAGGTCCTGGGTTCGATTCCCGGGCTCGGGGAGTGGGCTTTCTATGTGAAGTTTGCATGTGCTTCTGTGGGTTTCCTGCCACACTCCAAAGTCACACATCAGGTTAATCGGGGCTTTCAGATTGCCCCACAGCTGTCAATGGTTGTATGTGTGTGTTTTGACTCTGCGACAGCCTTGTGACTCCGCCTTCACCCAAAGTCGGCTGAGACAGGCCCCAACTACCCGCAACTCTATTGGGATTAAGCAGTTCTACAAATGGATGACTGGCACTGTGTGTTCACTGCATCATTAGTAGAATCAAGAAAATCATTTGTAAAGTAATAAAATCTTTTATTGTTGAATGTACTCTGTGGAATTCTTGATTTTATTATTATTATTATTATTATTATTATTAATAAAACTAATAACTGCAGTAACCTCCAGAGTTAGTATTACATAATTCAGGGTGTTTCAGGGTCTGTGCTTCACATCAGGGTCCTGTGTGGCCCTGTCGGGGTTTATTTTATAATCTTGATCCACTCGCTGTACATGATCTCTTATCGCGGTAGATGATGTCTCAGTCCCCGAAGGCGAGCGGAACAGGAGCGATGGACATGTGCTCTGTGTGTCTCTCTGATTTCCTACTGCAATGACATTGGATCACCAAATTTGGTGTCTGGGTTCCCATCGGGAGGCTCGTGTTTGGGGTCCTATATCAGCCACTAGCAGGCAACTTGGTGAACTTTTCTATAATGGGATAGTTTTGTTTATTATTTATTTATTTATTTATTTATTCTGTGCTAAAGTGTTTCTGTGTAGATTGGCTGACTGCAGACAGGAATTGTGTACTCAACAGGGTAATTCTAATCAGGGTCATAGGGAGGGTTACGCCCATCTCAACTGACTGGGCGAGGGCAGACTACACCCTGGACAGCTCGCTTTCGTAGGGCGGAACATACAGTAGGCCCCTGTTTTTCGTGATGGTTCGGTTCCGGCTGCAGATCCTGAAAACCCGCGAGTTATGTGATAATGTTTATGAATAAATAAAGCACAGCATCAGGACAGACAGACAGATGGAGAGACAGAGAGAGAGAGACACAGACAGACAGAAAGAGACAGAGAGAGTAAGACAGACAGACAAAGAGACACCGAGAGAAAGACAGAGAGACATTCAATACCTTCTTCTTTTCCTTTTTCTCAGGGGTCGCCACAGTGAATCATCTGCCTCCATCTGCATGGAAGTCTTACTGATGATTGACATGTTTGATTTGGTTGATAGGTTTTTAGGTCGATGCCCTTCCTGACACAACCCTGTAGTGAGGGACAGAAACACACTGGCGGCTCTGCAGCTCCTCTTTGTGAAAGTCAGCGATGGTTCTTTTACATCAACCTCACACCACAGACAGTGAGGGACACGGCCGGCCTTTGATAACCCAGTGAGTGCACTGGGGGGACAGTGACAACCTTGTGGAGAGTGGGACTCGAACCCCCAACCTTAGGATCAGTGATCCAGCGCCCCCTGTCTGGTAATTTCAAGAGTTAATTTTTTTTACATGCACTCAAGCCCCGCCTCACCCCCGCCCCGCCCCGCCCCGCCCCGCCCCCTACTTCGATTCAGCTGTGTTTGTTTTCTCAGTAAAATCCGAAACGGCACGTGCACCCCGTGTCCAGGTGCGCTCACAGGTATGTGAGAGGTGAGGCGCGCGCGCGCGCGGTGCTGCTCGTGCTCGTGCAGTAAAGATAAAAACAATGGTACCTGAGGATGCAGGTGTCGTTTCCTGGGCGGGGCGGGGCGGGGCGGCTCGGGGTCGAGTCTCAGTGCAGATGATGCGGTGCTCGGTTGAGATGAGGTCGGGAGGTTCACACCACACCGCGAGCTTCACGACTTCCAACCGCCACTGCTTTAATCTCTTTTAAACGAACTTCAAAGGGACGCACGTGACACCGCCAGGCTATGTAAGGACTCGTGTCACGGCCGACGCGTCACTTTTCTATCTCCGATGAAACATCACGTGTTGGATGGAATGATGAAAACTCGGTGGGTTCGGTGAGCAGGTTGAGTTTAAGAAACGTCTGCGGTTGGATGGATCGCCTTTAAAAAGTTCCGGACAAATTAGTGATGTCATCACGGGTGAGGTCTTTGATGTTCATCATGGTGGTTATGGGCTCAGTGGTGCCGGAGAAACTGTTCCACGCTCGGGATCATTCAGATGTCCAGATATCCTCCTCTCACCTCGCCGAGCTCATCATCGATACCGACACTGCTCAGGTGAGAATGAGAACACACACTACACCCGGAATCATCATCATCATCATCATCATCATCATCGTCATCATCATCATATTCATAATAATCATAATCATGGGCGGGCAGTGGTGGTCTGGTGGTAAAGGGCGCTGGATCACTGACCCTAAGGTTGGGCGTTCCGATCCCACTGTCCACAAGGTTGTCACTGTCCCCCCAGTGCACTATCTGGGTTATCAAAAGCCGGCCGTGTCTCTCACTGTCCATGGTAAGAGGTTCATGTAAAAGAACCATTGCTGACTCTCGACGAGAAGAGCTGCATAGCCATCAGCATGTTTCTGTCCTGCGATGGCCTGGAGAGCTGTCCAGGGTGTACTCTGAACATGCTCAGATTCGGCTGAGATGGGCGCCAGTCTCCCCATGACCCTACTTAGGATTAAGTGGTTCAGAAAATAAATGAATGAATAATGGTGGTGCAGTGGTCAGCACATTCATCTCACAGCAAGAAGATTGTGGGCTCAGTTTCTGTGTGGAGGTTGCATGTTCTCCACATGCTCGCATTGTTTTCTCCAGGTTCACCAGTTTCTTCTCAAAGTGCAAAAAATATGCAACTACACTCATTGGCTGTTCTAAATTGCCCCTTGATATGAGCATGAATGGTTGTGTGTGTGTGTGTGTGTGTGTGTGTGTGTGTGTGTATGTCTGTGTTGGCCCTGCAATGGATCGGTCAGTTGTCCAGATTGTACCTAGCTTTTGCCCAGAGTCAGCTGAGATGGGCTCCAGCCACCGTAGTCGGATTAAGCGTTTGTCTGCTTGACTCTGCTTGGGTCAGCTGATCGTAGTGATTTATGGTCTTGCAAACAAATTCTGCCAAATGCCATTAAATGGACAAATTACTCAATAACATCAATTGTAATCTGGTTGATGTTACATGTCTTGAGGCTGTCTTCTGTCCTTTCTTGTATTTTCAATTGGCATCTCTCAGACCAATACTGAATTACCTGCGGTTAAGCTGCTAATCTTGG
>CM045730.1:70327846-70332846 GCA_024760905.1 Plotosus lineatus
GGGCCATGGGGAGGCTGGCGCCCATCTCAGCCAACTCCAGGCAAGAGCAGAGTACGCTCTGGAGAGCTCGCCAGGCCATTGCAGGGCTTTATACTGAATAAATATATTTTTATTACAGTAGCAGTACTCTCACAGAGACTTATACGCCAGTCAAACCTCTACCAAGCCCCACCAACTGTCCTATCTCACAATGTTAAAAATTTCATTCATTAATTTCCCATATCAGCCAACTCTGGCTGAGGGCAGGGTACACTCTCACCTGCGGGAGGAAACCCTCAGGGAGAACTTACAAGTTCCAAGACTGGGAATTGAGCCCAGGACCCTTGGTGATAAAAGTTCCTGAAAAGCCAAACAATATTTTTGTGAATAAAAAAAAACCACTACACAATGCCCCCTGCTGGGTGTGCTGTAATACCACACCTCCAAAAAATTGTCCCATTTCACAACATTAAAGAAACTTTAAAACATTTCTGGATCGCCAAGTCGATACGGATCATTTCCAAAGTCCAGTAGAGTCATTGATTCATTTTATAAACTGATTAATCCTAATTAGGGTGGCAGGGAGGCTGACGAACATCTCACTTTGGATGAGGGCAGAGTACACCATGGACAGCTCTCCAGGCCATCGCAAGGCAACAATGGAGTCTTGCTTGATCAAAGCCTTGCCTTCTGTAGTTACTTGTTTATTTATTTTTTCATTTTTATATACTGTATTAATTCCATTAGGGAAATTATTACCACTGTAATAGCCCATCCAAAGTCAACACACACACACACACAGATACGCGCACACACGCACACACACACACACACACACACACACACAAATATGTAAACAGTGAGCACATACATTTGCAGCAGTGAGCTGCCACACGTTGTGGCATCTGGAGAGCAGTTGGAGGTTCAGTGCCTTGCTCAAGGGCACTTCAGTGAGGACGGCTGAAGAAAGAAAGGTGCAGCTCACACACACACACACACACACACAGTCACAGTCACAGACCACACTGTTTTGGCCCTGAAGCCGCTTCTGTAACTCCAAACGCAGGTAAAACAGGAGCTCGTTGGTGGAGGTACTTGATATTTAGGTAATAAGTGGGATTATGAGCTTCAGGGCAGTGCTGGCCTGCTGGGAAAAGGTGCAGGATTGCTGATCCTAGGGCTGTGGGTTCGAGTCCCAATCTCAACAAGGTTGTCACTGTGAGAGGTTCATGTGAAAAAAACCATTGCAGACTTTTGACAGGAGGAGCTGCAAAGCCATCAGCGTGTTTCTGCCCCTTGCTAAAGGGTTGTGTCAACGTTAAAATCTGTACCAAATCAAACATGCAATATTTGATATGACTTCCATGAAGATGGAGGCAGATTATTTATTGTGGCAACCCCAGAAGGGAACAGCCAAAAGAAGAAGAAGAAGAAGTGGGATGATGAACAGCAAGTCAGTAATTATTGTGAAGCGAAGCCCTTCAGGGTGATGGTGGAACTATCTGCTGCATGCGAATGTCCTGAGGGAAGTGTTGAGGTTCATTGTATTATCCCTGACTTAAAACTTCAACCGCTGATTAATATCGAATATCTGCTGTGATGGATTTGCAGTGTAAATAAATAATAAATCAGAGAATCTATTCTTAAACCCTTTAACTTCATCCGGGTCTCCTTCACTCACATCTCATTCAAACATGGATATTGATCTGAGGAGTGTGCAAGCCAGGAAATGTGTTTTTAGACAACCTTAGCTCCTCCCCCCCCCTGCGTTTCTCCCCAATTTATTCATATCCAATTCCCACCCATCGAGTATTACCTTCCCTGTCACTTGACCACCACCAATCAAGAAGGGGTGAAAGCATGCACACGCCCCTTATGTGACATGTAATGCTCGCCACCTCCCTGTTTTCAAACCGATGCGCATGCGCTCTTAGTTGCGGTCGAACACACTTGGAGGAAAAGCACTATCAGCCCCTCATTCGAATGACCTCACAGACACCCCTGATTGGCTGGTGATCGCTGTGACTGACACCGAAGTGAGTGTATGCCATCCCTCCCTCCCGGGCGAGCTCGGCCAATTAGCTACCATGGACTCGAGCAGCTCCCGATTTATCTGAACCCTTTTTGAAATGTAACCGCATCCCCAAACCTCCTCAACAACAACTTTAAAATGATTCAGTCGTTCATTTGTTATTCTAGCAGGGTCGCTAGAGGATGCTGGAGCCGGTCTCAGTGACACCGAGCAAGCTAGAGTACACCCTGAACAGCTCGCTGGACTATCACAGATACAACACTCACATTCACACACGAGGGCAATTAGCATAAAGTGCAGCTTTCCCAGAGGAAACCTACGCAAGCGTGGGGAAAACATGCAAACTCGGCACTGAGACGCCTTCTCGCTGTGAGGCGGATGTGCTAACCGCTACTCCACCGTGGAACCACGTTTCAAATTAATTAAGTGTAAAGTAACAGAGTTCCAGGATGAAATTTACACTTAAACTGGAAGCAAGATTGAAAGGAAGGTCGGAATGTAATCCTGATTATTTTAAAACTCACGTTTTAAAACTCACGTTCACGCTTCCATACAGAATACATGTGTATGTGAACGACAAGGACCCAAGAGGAACGGTGAGGTTACAGGGAGCACAGATAAAGAAGGTGGAGGATTTTAAGTACTTAGGCTCAACAATCCAGAGCAATGGAGAGTGTGGAAAAGAGGTGAAGAAGCGTGTGCAGGCAGGTTGGAATGGTTGAAGAAAAGTGTCCGGTGTGATGTGTGATAGGAAGGTATCGGCAAGAATGAAAGGAAAAGTGTACAAGACGGTGTTGAGGCCAGCGATGTTGTATGGTTTAGAAACAGTGGCCCTGGGGAAAAGACAGGAGGCAGAGCTGGAGGTAGCAGAGATGAAAATGTTGAGGTTCTCTTTGGGAGTAACGAGGATGGATAGCATCAGGAATGAGTACATCAGAGGGACAGCACATGTTAGATGTTTTGGAGACAAAGTCAGAGAGGCTAGATCGAGATGGTTTGGACATGTACAGAGGAGGGATAGTGAGTATATTGGTAGTAGGATGCTGAGGTTGGAACTACCAGGCAGAAGGTCTAGAGGAAGACCAAAGAGAAGATTTATGGATGCGGTGAAGGCGGACATGAAGGTCGTTGGAGGAAGAGTAGAAGATGCAGAGGATAGGGAGAGATGGAGGCAGATCATTTGCTGTGGCGACCCCTGAAGGGAACAGCCGAAAGGAAAAGAAGGAGAAGTTCACGCTTCCATGCGGCTCATGGTTGATTTTAATCAGGTCTAAGTTTCATCCACGTTGATGTGATCCAGTCTGTCCTGTAAACAACAAACAAGCGCGGTGGATAGTTTTCTGTGATCTGCTGGTTGTGAATATCAAAATCTAATGCCGGGTGATCACGACCGAGTCTGCAGGTTCTGCGTTTAATCCGGGTCTTAAACTGGATTATATCTGGCGTTCTATGCTCAGTCTTTCTGTTTGTGTTCCTTGTTGTCCAGGAGGGTGCGGGGGTCGCTTCAGCACCGTGTTCGATTGGATCAGAAAGGAGAGAACGGGGTACGGTGAAGTAGTCGTGCGTTTCAACACGTACTTCATGCGTAACGGGTGGTACTGGCTCTACGAGAACCGCAGCAACAGGACGCGCTATGGAGATCCGGTCACGGTGCAGGTCGGATGGCACGGACTCCCGTCTTCCGGAGTGGACGCTTACGCGCATGTGTGGAACCGAAATATGGACGTGGTGTATTTCTTTAAAGGTAAAACCAGCATGAAGACATTGAAGCATGTTTGATTTCACTCAGTGTGTTCGATTTGACGGTACGACAGGGTTGACTGGATGTGTCGTATCGTAGGAACGCAGTATTGGAGATACGACACTGAGAATGATCAGGTGTTCTCTGAAGACGTGGACGGCCAGCGTTACCCTCGTGTCATCTCCGAGGGCTTTCCCGGCGTCCCGGGCCCCATCGACACAGCCTACTATGACAGGAGAGACGCTCACATCTACTTCTTCAGAGGCTCCATGGTAACTATAATCCTCAAGAATAATATTACGTCCTCTTCCCTGGGAAAATACGTCTTAACGCTCAATCGTCCTCCAGGTTTACAGGTTCAACGTCCAAACCAGCAAGCTCGCCGCTAAATCTCCTCAAGAGATGACCAAGTTGTTTCCCGCCCTTACACCAGGCGACCATCCGACAAGTAACCTGGACGCCGCATATTTCTCGTACACCCACAACGCCCTCTTCCTACTCAAGGGTGCCTCCTACTGGAGGGTGGTGGGGAGGAGGGAGCGCAAGAGGAGCCGCTCACTGCCCTACAACAGCCTGCTACCAAGGCGCGAGGTGCATCGGCAGTGGTTTGATATCTGTGATGTCCACGCCAGTAATCTGAAAACAAAACGACGGTGAGATGGGGTCAAGCGCAAGAATAAGCACCGCCTTCCAGTCCTGTAAACCACAAAGACTTTTACAAAATCCTCCACATGAGAGAAAACCTTTACGTTTCTGATTCTTTCAGTTCTGATGATTTCGGTTCGCACGTCCACCTCACAGGATGAAGGTCCTGAGTCCAATCCACCGGGTTCTGTGTGAAGGAGTTTGCATGTTCTCCCTGTGCTTCTGTGGGTTTCCTCAGGCTATTCTGGTTTCTGCCCAAAACATGCACATTAAGCTGATTGGCTGTTTAAAATGTGGGCGTGAATGATTGTATGTGTGTTGGCCCTGTAGTGGTCTGGTGAGCTGTTTATGGTGTACTCTGCCCTCGCCCACAGTCGGCTGAGATTGGTGCCTCATGAATCCTTCCTGAAAATAACTTGCTTAGTGTTGGTCTATAAATCTGTCACATGACTTTGATGTGTTTTGACACGCTTGTAAATCTTCCCCGGGTCGCTCTGATGTCATCACTGTTAGACCCACAGAAAGACCCACAGAAATATTGAGCAGTGGTTTATTTTACCTTCCGCTTTGTTTACATGTATGTCGTTTGGTAGACGCCCGGAT
>CM045730.1:70340346-70342846 GCA_024760905.1 Plotosus lineatus
CATGTGATAGGGAAAGTAATACCTGATGGGTGGGAATTTGATATGAATAAATGAGTGAAAAGGTTAAAAAAAAAATCCAAAAGAAAAACCCTCTGATCATCAAGTATGATTGTACCTGCTTGTGAAATGCACTGCTGCATTGCCCTCTCAATCTTTTCATAGAATTCCTATCGTTCCTGTTCCCTGCTGTCACTCATGAGCCCTTACATTTGAACGATGTTCATATCAAAGGGTTTTGCCTGTAATTTGATCAAAAGGCCTCTATCAGATGGAGCCCAGAATCCCTTCAAAGCCTTCGCATGTTTCTGGTCAAGAATAACTGCGACTTCTCCTCCATGACACTGACCACCTGAATAAATTATCTGGTTCCCATGTGATGTTATTTGCCCAACATTTGGTCCACCTGATTTCTGAAAGTCCCAAGATGTTAATGCCTAAATGCTCCATTTCTCTCAAGATATTAACCAATTTTCCACCCTGGTGCATTGTGCGTTCTACCAATCATGGTGGCTTTTTTACTTCTATTCACAGGAGCTGGTTGACACCTGTGATGCACGACAATCCCTACTGGACAAAGCTCCTCGTATCGAGGTCCCCTGCATGTTGTTGTGGAAAATAGTGTGTGATCTACTCGTAGTTGTTTTTGGGAAAATACAGCAGTGGTTCCTTGTTGCCTTTGTCAGATGCCTTGTCACGACTTGCCCCTGTCCACTCCAGGTAGCCGTTGAGTTATTTTAGAAATCCTCCCCGGCCTTTTTATGGATGCCTAGAGTCACCATGCCATTGACCATCCAAGGTCTAACCCACAAGGCAGTGGGAGCGTCGGGTTATTCCCCACTGGATGCTAAGCCAGTACTTTCATGCCATGAAATTTACAGGACATTTCCCAGAATGCATAAAACAACTTAAAAAAAAACACATATACAGATGGAAGTGACCAACTTTACTGATTTTTTACTACGTACTAGCTTGAACAGTAAAGACGTGGCCTACCAAGAGCCGTGGAAATTAGCTTACGGATTTCATCATGTACAGAATATCATTGATTTGTGAAAGTTTGGCTGTCTGGACGTTACACCCTGAACAGCTTAGTCCATCACACACACACACACACACACACACACACACACACACACACACACACACACACACACACACACACACACATAACCATTCAGACTCGTACCAAGAGGAAATCTGGAACAGCCAATTATCCTAATGTGAATGTCTTTGGAAAGTGGGAGGAAACTGGGATACCTGGAGAGAACCCATGTAAGTACGTGGAGAACATGCAAACTCCCCACTGAAACACCTTCACCAAATCCAGGTCTCGAATCCAAGCCCCTGCTGCTCTGACGTGCCCATGCTAACCCCTCCGTCAGCGTGCCACCCTGCAGTAAGAGTTTCTAAAACAAAAGTGACTCCCTCTCTTTTTTATTTTATTGCTGTCGGCATCTCTATCACTAAAGCTTCAGCCTCACATAGCTGGAAAGAATTCAAGGTAGACAACAGTCGATGTAGCTTTTTAGCCGTCCACAGTTCAACCGGTATTAACCCGTAAGTGTTTTCCACGCACTGCCTTCACAATACGTGAGCGCCAAGGCACTGCCTTGAGAATCAACCGCCTGAACAGTTCAAGCGTTGCCATCTTGAACATATGGCTAACCAGATGTTTCCATAGATTTCCAGGGGGAAAATAGTCAGTAGTTTGTGATGAACTGAATCAGAGTTCACAGCCTGCAGCAGAATGCGAGGTGCTGCACTTCAAGGAGTGTGAAGATGATTGCAGTGTCCTTCAGAGAAATCTAACAACACTACAGTCTGTGTGCGTCACCACCTGCTAGATGGCTGCCAAAGCAGGCTTCTAACTGGAAATGCTATTGGATCAAAGTGCGCCATGGGGTTGTGTCGGCTGAGATAGGCTTGGCAAATGAAAGAATGGATGAACAATAATAATAATAAAAAAAACATGGGGGGGGTTTGTATTTTGCAGTATAATGTTGTAGTTTTATTTGTGTGTGTGTGTGTGTGTGTGTGTGTGTGTGTGTGTGTGTGTGTGTGTGTTTAGAAATCAATATTCATAATATTTGTCTTCTGGTAACCTGAAACAGTCCAGTGCAGATCCATGCATGCAGGCAAACAGTGACTCCGCCCACTCAGGTGTGATGGATTGTTTTTGATCTGATATAGATCCAGACAAGCTGATGCTATCGTGTGAGTGACAGGTGTGAGAGGAGGTGTAAATGGAGTGTGTGTGTGTGTGTGTGTGTGTGTGTGTGTGTGTGTGTGTGTGTGTGTGAATGCAGGTTCTATAAATGAGTTGTGTACGTGCCTGCTTGTGCATCACTGGAGCCAACTTTTCCCTCTCAGTGCAGTGTGAACACACCGCACTAACCAGATCACCGCACGTTCCTGATCCTAAAGCTCCCTGAATATAACAATCATGTTCACACAACTGTTTTTCTGAAATGTGAAGACACTGTTTATTTCATTGACATCT